>CM070043.1:12787969-12801256 GCA_036250615.1 Ptychadena robeensis
CCCCCCCCCCCCCCCCCGACTTATATATTTGCAGGGAACATTGCTAACTGTAAACAGCCAACACAGATAGGTGTTTTCCAGCGCCGATAGCCGGTACTATGGGCGGGCCAGGCCGGCCCAGTCAGGTTAGCGTGCACGCTCGATTAGGGCCCCCTACCCATGCAACAGTCTGTCCAAGACGTAGGCGTGCCCCCTGATTGACCACCCGTGCCCATCTGCTCCTGGCGCCGTCCCTGGTGATTTCCAAGTATCAAAATAATTTAACAACATTATTATTAACAAAAACTATGGAAGTATAAGATCCAAATTTTATTTGATACTGGAACCTTACAGAAGTAAAAAACTCATTTAAAGGCAACTCTCCCTTGCACAGACACTGCAGCTCATAGTGGGAGGAAATAAATAATAAGGGAGGGGGAACCAGTGAGCTGAGGATGCTGTAGCACAGCACGGGCATGGCTGGAGCAGGAAAATAATCCAAAATGTGGGGTTACCAATATTGGTAATTTAAATATACAAGTCATCACAAGGAATACTGTTAAGGGTTTTTTCATTAGTTAAAAGGATGCCAAATAGGAGAAGATTATTGTAGGGTTTACATTTACTTGAAAGAAAGTGGCCTGGTAGATATTTATATAATACTATGTCATGCAATAAGAATGATCAAATGTAGTAAAACTGAAAACCAAAACCTACATGATGTAATTTACATAAATAATAAGACTGCCAAGGAGAGAAGGCTAGCAGTGCCAGGCAGCCAGCGCTATACTTCTTTCCAAGGGAGGAAAGAGGGATGGCATCAGTAGGGGTCCACTGTACCTAAAATATCCAATCACATGATTTGTGTTCTAGGATGTAAAAGGACAAAAGTTTAAGACTCAAATACACAGCAGGCCAAATTTAAAAAACGTGGACAAAGTCGTGGACCAACCTTGATATTTCTGAAAAATACAATTACACTGTGGGCCATTTGTGATCTACGGTTGGAGTTTTCCACCCCTGGACTAAACACGCACTGCACACACCATCTTTAATGTGACCTGCATACTGTACAACAATTGAAAACAAAAATCTGTTTGGAAAAAAATAAACACATGCACATGGTTAAATCAAACCCATGGGGAAGCACCTAGTGCTTTAATGAATCATCCAGTCTTCTTGAATAGGAGTCTATTAGCATAGCACATCCTCACTTGCCAATATCTCCAAATCTGTCAGATAACAAGGGCAGCTGATTCCACAGCTATCTTCGGAACACCCCGAACACTCTGGGCTTTGGCTAGGCCAGAGGTGGGCAAACTTAGGCCGAGGGCCGGACCCGGCTCTTTTAGCTTTCTTTTCCGGCCCTTTGTCACCTTGTTGAAAAGATGCTCCCTTCTGCTTGTTCTCTGCAATGAGTGCACATAATGCCTAGAGGTGTCCGAATGTTGCCTTGGGGACTATGCAGTGGCGTGATCATGTGATGACACAGGTGGCGCATCCTCATGGGGACAACTAGGAATTATCTCTGCTTATTGCAATGAATCAGCTTTTTTTATGTTTTTAAGTACAGGAAATGTAGAAAGATAACAATGTCCTTGTCTCATGTCACCTATCACACATCACCTCCATCATTACTGATGCCGGTGATGCATGGAGTTGGCACAACTATGCTGGGTTAGCTATTACAGACTCTTGGTCCGGTCCCTTTATTAAAAGGTTTGCCCACCCCTGGGCTTGGCCATTCCATCACTTTAATTTTTATCTGGTGAAACCTCTCTTGGATCTATGCTTGGGTGTCATTGATGTTATGAAATGTGAAATTCGTCTTTATAGTCAGCTGTCTAACAGACAGGTTTTGGGAAAAGATGTGTTCCAACAAAAACTAGAAAAACAACCCCAAAGAATAATACTCTACCGCCACCATGCTTCACTGTGGGGATGGTTTAATTTGGTGATACAAGGGGTTAGTGATTTAAAAACCTGCTATTTTACAGGTTGGTATTGGGGTATATATAATGCTTGCATCCATACACACCTAGGATAATAGACACAATTAACTGTCTCGGCCGAATATCTTAGGTGTGTACAGCTGTTGGCTGCTGTCAGGTGAGGACATTGATTAATCAGTCAGGGCGGATCTTTCAATGACTGTCCTGCCCAACACCCATAGTGTTTGATGGGGGAAAACACAACTAGTGGGCAACAAAGACAAACTTCTGGGCTGAAGTACCTTTATATTCAACCAGTAACTAAATGTTGTCTAAGTAGATTTGAAAAGTAATTCATAGCACAATCAAGCCTTCTTAAAACAGAAGGTATTTACACGGCCCAATCCAGCACAAATCCCAAAACTTTAGGTGGAAGCCATCATTTTGGGACAGTGGGCAGAGCCATGCAAATTATTCCTTTTCGCCCCATCAGCCAAATGCACATCCAGAAACCGCTGGCGTACAGTGCAAATATAGCCTTTTTGGTACAGAGCCATTTATTCCAAACTGCATTGAAATATACTTTATTTATACACAAAAGTGTAAAATACACACCAACGTTACGAGGCACATCCCGCCCTGTACTGCGACACAGCGCAGAAGCACTACAACAGTACAGATCATTCACACATAAATAAATAATTATTCAATATTATTGTACTGACACCACACACGCATGTGCCCCCCTACGCTTGTGTGGACCTTAAGGGCCCACCGACTACACTATGTGAGGTGGCGTGCCTGGCGCCAGGAGCCAGGAAAATCCCTGGCCCCTCTCGTCATGCATGTCCCCTCCATAACATTATACATCATACCATAAAAACTATTACATTTCTATACACGGTAAAACTGTAAAAGGTCGCATAAACAAGCAACAGGTGTGATGGGGGAAGGGAAGGAGGGTGCAGGGTGGGGGTAAAGACTGGCCCGAAGCTTTATTTATGGACAAAACGACACATAGGGGGAGAGGGGGAACAAAACTCTTCAGTCTTCCTCCTCCAGCGAGTCCATCAGGTCATAGTCTCTGAGCAGACTGTGGATCAGTCTGTGGCAGTCCTCAATGGACATCTTCTCCCGCCTCAGGATGAGGCGCTGCCGGGCACACTAAAGAGCGTCCTTAAAGCAACACATCACCCTCAAAGCTCCGCTGATTTCCGAATCTGTGTAAGCGCCGCCAAACAGTCCGTACAGCGCACCGAAATGGGTGACGGCTGAGGGCAACACAAACGGCGACAGTTCGCGTCCCAAGGCCCCAAACGTGGCCTGCGCAAAGGGACACTGCCAAAAGAGGTGCAAAGCAGTCTCCTCAGCAGTGATGCACCAGGGGCAATGCCGGTAGCGACACAAGTTCCTGTCATGCATGAAAGCCCTGAGAGGCAAGCCCCCCTGAACAGCCATCCAAGCCAAGTCCCTGTGGATATTTGTAATCCTCCAAGTAGCCTGAAACAGCTGTATGCAGTTTGGAATAAATGGCTCTGTACCAAAAAGGCTATATTTGCACTGTACGCCAGCAGTTTCTGGATGTGCATTTGGCTGATGGGGCGAAAAGGAATAATTTGCATGGCTCCGCCCACTGTCCCAAAACGATAGCTTCCACCTTAAGTTTTGGGATTTGTGCTGGATTGGGCCGTGTAAATACCTTCTGTTTTAAGAAGGCTTGATTGTGCTATGCACTGCTCGAGTTGAGGGCTTTTTGATTCCTTTCATCCCTTCTCACCATAACCTTCACGGGTACTTCTCTTTGAAAAGTAATTTATGATATTCAAAGATTGTTAAACCCTTACAAGTTATTCATTTAAGTGAAGTGATTAATTAAGAATCAACCCTTTAGGTAGAATATATAGAATATTTCTTTTCCGTAGCACTATGTCACTATGGTACAACTATAGACATATGTAGTACAGACTGTCGAGGCAACTGGGCTAGCAGTAGACCATAACCATCAGGATCACCTGCAGCTAGGAAGAATGTGGTAGAGTGGTAAAGGGGACTTATGACAACAGGTACATCAAATATCATCTAGTATATAAAAGAAAAATCTATACTGAACCTTTGGGGGTTCTCATTAAGATTAGATGCTGGTGATATTTCACATACAACATCATCCACTTGACTGGTCAGCTGTCAAACCAACTTGTTAAACCAATATGTGCATGTCATTGCACCTGCTTAAACAGCAATCTTCAAAGTCCCCTTGTCTCTCCTTAAACACCAACATACAGGTTTCATTGCGCTATCAATATTTCCTGATACAAATGAAAGCCTGACACCATTCAGGCCTTCAAAGGAAACTCTTAGGCATACTGAAGACTCAAAGCATCTTTCAAGTTAAATGTATGCAAAGAATCTTTATCAAAGAAAATTAATAAAATCCATATTGAGATAATTTTATAGAAAATGATTGAAGTTTTAACCCAAGAAAGGACTCTCTTATTTTCGTATAGCTTAGTATAAGAACTTGTCAATCACGATTAAGCGTTTTGGAATTGGAATCCCTTTGAAATGCAGCTGTTTCTTCTTTAATTGTGGAAGTGGACGCAGAAGAAAAGAAAGGTCTGGTCTTAAAGATGAGCAAGGAATACAAACTAGCTCAGGATTAGCTGGCGGGTTCAAAGGTCGCTAATTACACTAAGGAGTTCCCAGACACAGAGAGGACATTAAACAGGTCATGCACCAAACTGGGGAAACGGACCTTGTCTTCAAAAATGTATCTTCAAGTGACAGATTTTGAGAGAAAATCAAAAGCTTTTTCGGTGGGGTGGCGAGGACAATGGATGGAAAAAGAAAACCATTTTTTTCTTTACTCTTCCCCGTAAATCAGAAGATCCTGAAGATGGCACCAGACAGTTGATCTAACTGTGTACCGGAAGCTAAGATGCCCCATGTGGGACAAAAACTGTTTCATGGCATTGGTAATGCACAACGTGTTTTGATTAAAAAGCATGTAGGACCCATTTGGTTTTGTTAGTAGTAAGGTCCAACTAGCTGTGTTTTAAATTAAATCTGTGGCTGGGAACAATCCATCAGAGCCTTCCGACACAGCTGGTAAATTTGTCGAAGAATGCCATCATGAAAATGGTTTCAGAACTCTAGCAGGTTGCCATCTCAAGAAAAAAACCTGGAAAGACACCAAAGACAAATCAGCTCACTACCTGCTGAATATCTAGATAATTGCAATCCGTAGTTCACAAGTGTTTTCCTTTTATCACCTATGGTTATGCTACAATGAAAACATTATCTATTTCTTAAAAAACACTAAAAGCACTCTTAAATTTGCCATAACACTTTCTCTACATACATTTAATATTCCCCAGGATCCTGCTTTCTTCAGAAAAGTTTCTTGTGCTATCTCCTTGTCAGAGCTCCTTCCTGTACTTCCATCAAGAAGTTTACATGCAATGGCTATCCTAAACCCTGACATATGGACTACATGTTCCATGAGTACTTGATTCTTGTAGGGTTGCTCATCAATCATATCAGGTTGTTCAAGCAAACGCCCTTGTATTCTGTGACCTCTCTGAGCTACTTCATATTTGTCAGTATTCCTGGGTGGAGTATGCACTTGGTGGTGGTTATGTTTGAGCTTTACAGAAATCCTACAGGGCAATGTAGCCTCCTGAAAAATAGAAATCTCCAGAGGCAAATCTGTAAAATTTATTTTCAGCTCAGCTACCGAATGGTTAATACAATAAGGGATGGACTGTGTCCCTCAAGATGTGTCCCCACCCCTGGTGTCTCTTTCTACATATCTTGTTAGCTGCAATAAACACTTAAAACAAAAGACTGAAGGTAGAATCACAGATTTAAGGTATAGTAATTATGACTACAAGATTATATCACATGAAATGAATATCACTCTCTTGTTTTAGGCATGTTGAAAAATATCTTGTTTTCATAATCAAGTTAATCATACAACAAAAAAAATGGTTGACCAAAGATGACCAAACTGTTGGACTGCGGAACATGATAACATTTTGGCTTAGTTATAGAAGTATATCTATGTGCGGCCATGAGGGCTATCAATGGACAATAAGAGTAGCTGGATGCCCTTAGGACTAGCAAAATGTATGTTGTATGGGCCATAAATGCAATGGATAACTGCTGTACCTCTAATGTCTTTAAAGGGACCAGATCTTGGGGTCCCCTTCTTTGAAGATATTATCAAACCTGAGATCCCCCATCTTGACCAGAGCTTGATGGATTGTAAGCTACATAGGTCTTGGTGCGAGAATGGCAGAATCATAAGAGCTTATGATTGGGGAACAAGACCCCTGCAGGGGGGTTGAAGAATGTTATTTGCGGTGTACTTGCAGACAGAGGTAGTGCAAAAATAGAAGAGACCTGACATGTGTGACCAATGAGAGATTGGGAATATCAACTTAAGCAGGGTACAGACGGCTCAATATCCGATCCATCCGATGTACCCTGCTGCAGTGTGATGACGTCATCATGCTGCTGTCAGATATCAGCAGAGCCGGCTCAGCTCAGCCATATTTATGGCCATGTCCGATATGGCTGTTTTCGAGAGGGATTGATTTGTCCTGCTCGAAAACAGCGATGGGTGCCTATTATATGGGCCAGATCGGTGGCCGTGAGCACGCACGGCGCTCAAAACGGCCATCGATTTGGCCCATATCTTAGCGTATGTACCCTGCTTTAGTGTAGTAAAGACTCTTGTCCTCCCCTTCTCCAAGTTCACTCAGCCATTTCCATTATTCTTGTAAATATAATTTATGTAAATTTGTAAACAAACCCAATGCAGTTGGTCTTCTTTCAAATCAAGGCACCCCAAACAGCACATTCAACACTTTGCATTTTTGCCTTGCTTTCCTCTCAATAGTTGGATACTTGATGCACAATGTACACACAGAATGTTAGGTAGATGGGTTAGTTCATAAACAGTTAAGTATATATTTCAGGGACACTGGTGGTCCCAGAGTGTTCCCATGTATCTACACTTCATGTCACATTGAAAAATCTTACATACAGTTTTTTATGAGTAATATAATATGAAGAACTTTAGAACCCACCCATAAAACCAATAGCAGGGACAAAAGCACACAAAAGCCAACAAAGTCTTTTCTCTGATTTGCAACAAAATTCTTTGGGTTAATCTGCTTTTTAACACACATTTACTGTTTTTTGTATTATAAAACAAAAAAAAATATTTTTGAATTAATAAAAAGACAAAAAATAAAAGATGAATGCTATATGAATGTATTTTATTGGACAGCTATTTTTACAAATACAGCAGAAGACAGTCAATCAAAAAATGATCGGGATAAAACGGGTGCCGGTGCTTTGGAATTCCAGATATAATACTCTGAAGAGATCAGTTCACGAGCTGAAACACATGACGTCAAACAAGATTAGATACGTAATAACCGGAGAGCATGGGATTAAACCCACTAAAAATAAAGAAGCATATGAAAGGGCGCCCAGTGATTAATTTTTCAAATGTATTGTCATCGACGCGTTTCGTGGCGGGACAATGCCACTTCTTCAGGATGTATATTTTATTTGTATTATTTTTATCGAGTTGTCTCCACTGGGACTTTTTGAACTTTTTCTCGGCTGTCTGATAGAAGATCTGACATTACCGAGCTATTGTTTGTTTTGCTTTTTGTAACGGCGTGAGGAAACGAGATTAGATGGTGGAGTATGAACTGGAACACATTACAGTGGAATAATCCATTGTCTTGTAATACTTCCCTTTCCCATATAGACAAATCAGCTTAAGTCTGGGCCTTTGTAACACCTAATATATACATACATCCTCCGTATCATTTGTAGTAACCCTATTAGATTGTAAACCCGAACCGGGCAGGGTCCTCTACTCCTCCTGTGTCATAAACTGTTCCTGTGTGTACTATCTTGTGTTGTATCTCCACTCTAATGTATTCTACAGCGCTGGGTAATATGTTGGCGCTATATAAATAAATGATGATAATAATAAAAATAATAATAATAGTAAAATGTCTGTTGGATACAGAGCTCGGTAATTTATCCAAATATATATACACCAGGGATATTGCATGTCTTATTGGCCAGATAGAGCAAACTGTTGTATTGTATTTTGGCTAGTCCAGGATGCTCTTGGAATTGTTGGGGATTATTATTTAAAAATTTCACTTTTCACCATTTCATGAATTTATATTGTGCACTTTGAAAATTGTTAGGGTAGTCATTGGAAAGGCATGGCAAGCAAAAAAAAATTAGAAAACACTCAAAGTATTGTCAGGAAAGCAATTTTTTAATGTGTCTGACAATTTTTTTAAGCATTTGCAAAGTCCATGAACATAGTATTGTCAACAAACAGCTGATGATACTAAGGGAAATTGAAAATTTCCCAAGTCAAACGTGCTTATCAAACTATACTTTTAATTAAGAAAAAAAAATAATAATTTGGTGGGACAAACCAAAGTGGCCCTTTGCTAATCCTCTGATCTCGGCCACACTCATCGCCTCCCTAGTGGTTAGTCCCTACGGGTTACTGCAGTAGAGTACGCTGTACTTTGCTTGATTTCCCCCCGCCGCTGTCAGGCTGAGAAACCAACGCCCCTCCAATGTAATGGAGGTCTATGGCATGCCCTCTCCATAATCGATGACGCCGAAGGGCTGGTCCTGAAATAGCTGCCGCTGCATTGAGAATTGCCACAGCTTTCCAGGGGTCAGGTCTGTTTGTATGATCTTGGTTTGTTCAGAGTTTGTTTCTCAAACTGGGTTCATCTCAACCATAAGGGGGGTTAAGGCACACCACCCCCCCCCCCGGCCCCACAGTGATTTATGTAACAATACTATGTTCGAGGTCCATGTTTTCTTTTAATGAGAATGTTTTTATGAATTTGCATGCACATTTCTGCCATCCCTACAATTCACAGGTCAAGCATGATAACCAATTACATAATAAGTTTCTTACATGTTATAATTTTTGGCTTTGCGGATGAGAAGACTTGGACAGAATGCTGGTCTGCGTAACATCCTGTGAGGCTGTAGTCAGGAATTCTAAACGAAAGCTAAAGCAATAAATGACAAAATAAAAAGAAATGTTAAAATGGACGTTCCCATTACATTGTGTCGTGGCCAAGGGTGGTCACGCCTTTGTTCTCTGACAGACCCGCCAAGCAATAAAAGTAAAGGAGCTGTCAGATGAAAGAGCCGCCCAGGGGTGGAACTTCCATCTGTACTGCATTGTTAAAGGGGCAGTATCAGAGCCAGATAAAAGAGCCCCTCACAGGCTGCTCTCCCATCCCAGCTCTCTCCCTCATGCTGCCAACTCTCACATACACAGAGAGCCGGAGTGGCAGAGGCAGAGATCACCTTTAACCATATGACTACAAATAAAATAGGCCACATGACAGTTTGAAATATAAAAAACTTCTTCCTCAAGGTGGAAGCCAACATCCCAAAATTATATAGCAAAAAGGATTCCCAGTCAAGGGAAAGACATTTCCCCTATATGATATAGGGGCAAGGGGACTTTAACGGCTTCATACAGATTAATATAGGTGATTACAGGTAAGTTTTAGAGTATAACTTTAATTGTACACAAAAAGATTGATGACTTAAAGCACAAAAATTACTAATAACATATGATAAAACGCCATGATACAGGTTAACGTTAAAATGCAAGACCAGTACTGATGGATAGAATAAGTGGTCCCTTAGATGTTCAAGGTCTGATAAATGATCAAACAATCCTCCATGCAGAACGCCACCCCGACGTACGTTTTGTCATACGACGACTTCCTCATTTTGATGCGAACAACTCCAATGGTGACAATGTACTTTAGATAAAAAATCTTTTTGTAGCTTTTTTTTTTTTTTGCTTTTTTTGTGTTATCGGGTGTCAATGTTGGTTGTGATTTTTGTTGACTTCCCCTCGCCGGTTCGGTTTTTGTGCCACTTAAGGCATTTCCTATGTTTTTTTTTTTCTTGTTTTTGTTGGTTTTGTTTTTGTGCCAATAGGCTGTTCCACTCTAGTTTTTTTGTTTTTTTGGGGTCTCTTTTCATTATTATGTATTGTGTGTATTGCGGATATCGGGTGGTGTTTTTGTTCTCTATCTCTACCTACCTTATGTCCCTGATTTTTTTATTATCTGTCTATTATATGACATCGAATGATATTCTGTTTAGTTTTTTTTCTGTGTATTGTGTATGAGATTTGCCACATACTATTTGGCCATGTGTAGGCCTCGGTTTTGTGGATGGGGTGTAAGTTGAGACTGGGGGGGGTTGGATGTTATCGTTTAGTCTTGTGGTTTAGTGTGTTTTTTTTTTTGTTCCATGTTTACTTAATTCTCTTCATGTTTCTGGATTTTTTTTTTTTTTTTTCGTTTTGGGATGGGTCCCATCTAGCCGTACTAATTTCTGTTTTTAGAGTGGGACGTGGGTTAGTTTGCTTAAAGTGCTGATGTAATTGGTGTTTTTGCTGGATATTGAAAATTTGGGGTTTGTGATTGATGTCATCCTGTATGTCCTAAATGTTCGGTGGTCCGGCATTTTGTTGGTCAGCTCGGATTGATGACCTATAATTTGGGGACGTTTGGTGTGTCTATCTATTTCTTCTGAGATTTCTTGTTTTGTTTTTCTGGGTTATTTTTTTTTTTTATGGCTTTAGCTCCTTATACCTTACGTTGGTTTTTGTCTTCTCGATGATTTCTAATCAATTTTATTGGTTTATTTATTGGGTTAGTTATTTCAAAGAGTTATGACCAATTCGAGTTTTTCACTTTACTGTCAATTTTTGTTGTAGTATTGTCTTTATTTTACATACTTTCTTTCCTATATTGATGCTTTTAGGATTGATAGCTTCATGGTAAGCGATTTATTGTCATAATTTGTTTGTGGATTTTTTGGGTTATTTTCTGCATTTTTTTTTTCATGAAGAATTTTTGTCCTTTTCTCCATTTTCAGTGATTTTCGTTTTATTTTTTTGATGTAAATGTTAGGGTTCATTTTGTTTTTTTTGTTTTTGCTTTGGTTTTTTTTTTGGACGTTGTGGAGGGAAAATTGGATCTTTAGCCCGTACGGATTGATCTTGGTAGAGATATTGTTAACAAGAATTTCCTATCGGGAAACAGAGTGGTTGAAAATGGAGCTCAGAAGCCCCCAAGCACGCACGCTACTCTCGCAGATTAGTATGATGTATGTTCCTATGACTATCTCAGTTTCAGGTATGAATTCCTATTGCTTCCCGCCAGAGGGCTCTGAGAGCACAAAGGCTGTACAACCAAAATTTGTCTCTTGTCACAGTGTCTTCGTTTGCTACTGTTATTCCTCGCATTCGGGATATCTCCATTAGTTGTGGTCCTAGAATAGTTTGAATTATGATATTAATTAAAATGACCCAATTCTACAATGTCAACTAAATGCATTATTTTAATTTGCACTCCGAAAGTTTTTACAAATGAGGGTGATTTACGTTTGAAGTTATACTTCTGCACAGTTCAGTTGTTAGTTTGATTTTCAAGGAAACGACCAATAAATGGGCAATCTTCGCCCTGGAATACAAATGAAATATACAAAACTTCTTCCTCAAGGGTGGAAAGCAACATCCAAAATTATATAGCAAAAAGGATCCCAGTCAAGGGAAAAGAATTTCCCCATATGATATAGGGGCAAGGGGGGGACTTAACGGCTCAACAGGATTAATATAGGTGATTACAGGTAAGTTTTAGAGTAGAAACTTAAGTGTACACAAAAAGGATTGATGACTTTTAAAGCACAAAAATATAATAACATAGATGAAAACGGCCAGATAATGATACAGGTTAATTCGCTTATAAATGACAAATTTTCAAAAGCCCAGTACTGATGGATAGACTAAGGGTCCCCTTAGATGTCTCGAATGGGTACTGCTATAAATGATTTCTTTACAAATATCTCCATTTTGCATGGAACGTTCCCCACCCGACGTACTTTAGTTTCGTCACTACGACGACTTCCTCAGTCGGGTGTGTCTATCTCAATTGCTTCTTTAGACTGGAGTTTCAGTCAAGGTGTCATAAATGCAAAGACGATATTATACTAATTTGAATGGCAACTAATGTAAAAAAGGGTGGTACACAATTTTGATTCTGTCGCGGAAACAAAACTCCATGGTGCATTTATAATTGTTTTGGTACTCTTAGATAAAAAACTCTTTTTGTAGATGTTTACACAAAACCACAAGTACTCACGCCTGTATCATGTAGAAATTAAAAGCCATAGCATACGACTTTGCAGGGACCGGATCTCTCTTCTTCATTACCTTTCATATTTTTTTAAACGAATTATTCGCTTTCCTTTCTCTCCCACTTTTTTGTACATATTTACATCATATTTATCCTTTCTTCTTAAGATTATCGTATTTTTGTTTTTTTTTTTGGTGTGTGCCAGCATTTTTTTTTCATTTGGGTGTTTTGCTCACAAAGGTCCAGCAACTTTGTCATTCATCTATAATGGTTCTCAGTATGGGTATATAGTTCATTAATTTGGTGTTTGTGTTGAGATTTACGTATTTAACATTTCATATAGTGGACAGATAGTGCATTATTTTGGTTTTTATATGATTCCAAATGTGGCTTTTGGTCGTTTTTTGTGGTGTTTTTGTTGTTGTTTTGTGAAGCCCATGGCAAGTTGTGCAATTTGGTAAACATTGTAATGGTCTAATAGTAATATGACTCACATAAAATTTATTTTTTTTTTAGTGTCCTTTTCTTAGGTGCATGAGGTGTTGTGATACCACCAATGGCAGTGTAAGAAGGTGAACTAATGATTTGGTGTACGCCCCTGTGATCTGGGGTTTTTATTTTTTTATTTTGTGTTATGACCAATGTACCGAAGGCTGTGGTTTGTTCTGTTTGTTGTGAATTTGTGGTTGTAATCCGAATAATTATTTTTTGGTGTGTGACACAGGTTTTTGTGTTTTTGTGTCCACAATTCAAAGTGATGTAAAACTAAATCACCCAAACCAATATGTGAAAATTATTCCTTTTTTTTTTATTGGGACCTAATTTTTTTTTTTTTTCCGAATAGGTTGTTTTTGGAAGTGATTTTCTTTTTTATTTTTTTTTTTTTTTTTTTTTTTTTTTGGTTTGTTGATGGGATAGTGTGGTGATGGCCCACCCAATTATGAAATTATATAACATAGCTGATGGCCTTTGATTGTACGTGGCTGGCCTTTGGGCCCCTTGATGGCCCCTCCTCGTTCTTGGGAAGGATTGAAAAAGGAAGAAGGATTTTGATTGTTTTTTGATCCTGTTCCCGCGTTCGTCGTTGCTATGTTGCTTTATCACATGATACAGGAGTGAGACTTGTGGTTTTTTGTTTTAAC
>CM070043.1:12802645-12813140 GCA_036250615.1 Ptychadena robeensis
CGTTCTCAGTGACGCGCTAAGTGTTGCTCCTGATTGGAATGCTCGATCGTGCACTGATCGTCGCCCCTTTCTCGTCTCCATGTTTCCATGGAGATGGGAAGATGCTATGAGGAGCGTCCGTACGTCGGAGGGGCGGCGCGCAGTGGGTGACGTCAGCCGTGGCTGCTGGCTGGTGGGGTCGGGCGTGGGTCGCCCTCCGACGGCCGAGGGGCGGCTTACAAATGGGGGCTGTGAGCCGACCACTCGGTATGTGAGGCGCCCACTGCACACGGACCTCTCTCAGACACGGCCAACGTCTGGACCCTAGAAGTAAGTCATCACAATGCGGTTCGTCTCCTGGCAATTGATGTACAGTTATGTCATACAATTTGAAGGCTGATGGTTACCTTATACAGTATTTTTCACTGCTTTTCCAGCCTATCTTGACATTGACTCTTACCTATACCTAACTGGGACCGCATTGGTCCGCTATACACCCTGAGCTGGGGATCGCATGGTTTGCTTACTGTTGTATACCAGGTACTTTCTTTAACCATATTAATCTTGTCTTTTTTTCATAACCCCCAACCTTTATTCAATCTTCAGTACACCTTAGCCCATCACCAGCACATCCCATCACATCCTTCCTAACACCTATTCGGTTGTAATGGTTTTCACATATGTTTGGGTTGTTTTATCTTGATTGTGGCACACCGGTCCCAATTTTTCGGGTTCAGCCTTCGTACTTGGTCAACCCCAGTCACAGGTTCACCTTCTTACTGCCATTGGTGGTATCTCAATGCACTGCACTTTTTTGGTCTTATTCTATTAGACCATTCACTGTTTACCTTGCACTTGCACAGTGGGCTTACAAACCCACAGACCTCAATTTGGTCTTAACCAATTTGCACTTGCCTGCACTTTATATGTTTACGTACATATCCACCAATATGAATTATATACCTAGATGGCCTTTGATGTTGAGTGGCTGGCCTTTGGCCCTTGCTGGCCCCTCGTTCTGGGAAGGATTTGATGTTGATTCCTTTCCCGCGTCGTGCTATGCTTTTATCTACATGATACAGGAGTGAGTACTTGTTGGTTTTTGTTTAACATCTACAAAAAGATTTTTATCTAAAGTGACATTGTCACCATTGGAGTTGTTCGCATCAAAATTGTACCCTTTTTACATTATATGCCATTCATTATATACTATCATCTGCATTTAGACCTTATCCATCTAGCCAATTGATACCCCTGAGGAAAAGTCGTCGTATGACGAAACGTACGTCGGGGTGGCGTCTTTCATGGAGGATTGTTTGATCATTTATCAGACCTTGAACATCTAAGGACCACTTATTCTATCCATCAGTACTGGTCTTGCATTTTAACGTTAACCTGTATCATGGCGTTTTATCATATGTTATTAGTAATTTTTGTGCTTTAAGTCATCAATCTTTTTGTGTACAATTAAAGTTATACTCTAAAACTTACCTGTAATCACCTATATTAATCTGTATGAAGCCGCCCCTTGCCCCTATATCATATAGGGGAAATGTCTTTCCCTTGACTGGGAATCCTTTTTGCCACATGACAGTTTGACATGATTACTTACCCCAATGCATAGTTAAAAAAATTAAACCCAACCTCAGCTCTGGACTTAACAGTCTGTAAAACATTACTGATCTTCTTAATAACAAAGTCTTGTGACTATGCAGGTAATGAAAGTGTATCTACTTACTTTAACATAGGCAGTATTTCCAACGCAGATTGGGTCCACAGAGTCACTGGGGTGCTGTTCTGAGCTGAACGTTACAGTTCCTGTTAGAGAAATTTCTAGTGATTTTGGAAACTTTTGTCCTAAAAAAGACAAAAAAAAAAGAGTTTTTTTTTCAAATAGGAAACGTTCATTTGTCTTGTGACATCCAATGATAAGAACAAATAGGCAGTATAAATTCTAATTTTTATGCTGTTTTTATAAGCAAACACAAGGGTAGGGAGTGGCAGAGGCCAGAGCCCTGGGTCCTCGTCTTTTAAGAGAGCTTAGGTAAGGAATGAGCTTACTGCTTAATTAAACCTAGACATGTCATGTAGTACCCATTGCGCATATAGCACTATGTATGCAAACAACAATTTTGAGATTTAGCAGCTTAAGACATGTTAATTCTGGGAGTACTTTAGCTTTTTTTTTATTCTGCAGTTTGAAACATATTTTCCTTTTTAAATGTCCTTTAAAATTCACATTTAATTTAAAACCCTACCAAATGTACTCTTTTGGAGTAATAGAAGAATTAGGCACGCAAAAACCTTGATGTGTGCAGCCTGAGCAAAGGGGTACTGGCATTGAAAAAGATCAACTAGCTGTTTTTGGTCCACATTCTTTACATGAAGTAGGTGGGCAGAATTCAAAAAGCTATGGATTGTCCCTCTGTGTCCAAACTTCTACGTTTTCTCCAACACAGTCACAACAGCTCTCCACATGCACTTTCTGGATGAAGTTGAAATCTAAATATAATCTAACCCTCTCATAATGACATATTTCTTATTAGCTCATTTCCACTTATGACTCCCTATACTACGCTAACTTTTTACGTCTTGTCCGTTTTTTCAAGGACTTATATCTATCCTGGTTGGGCAAGGTTAACACAGTCAAGATAACCATACTTCAGAAATAACTATACCTATTTCGAGTCTTGCCCATCCACGTCCCAACTTTTTCTATCCTCTCTTTACAAAACCATATCATTTGCTTCAATTGGTCCACCTTTAGGCCTCATGTGAACAGAACAACTAAGTACTTTTATAAAAAGCAGGGAGGTCTGGGTTCCCAACTTTTTTTAAATATTTCTATGCCACTCAAATCACCCCCCTTACTTAATTTTATTGGGCCTTTTGGGGCTCACAGTGGGTTTGCCATGAACAGTAGCTGTGCCTCCCCACTAACCTGAAAGTCTCCCTACTAACCCGAAGGCTCCATTACTTCCCAAGCTGGCCTCTATTAAGCTCCATGCCAAATTGGCTTCTCCTCACCATGAGACCATCACCAAAGCCTGGAAGCGCCAAACTGTCCCTTTTCATTGTCAAACAATGTTAAGATAACGTTTTCATCAATGAAGAATTGTCACCAAACATTTGTTGTTATATGCCCCCCTCTCAGGATTCAAAATTCCCACAAGACCCTCACCTTTCCTCTCACAATTGAAGTCCTATCAATAGACCCTCCCCTCTCCTGGTCGAGCTAATTTCTCTGGGGGCTCCCTCCACTAGTTTCACAATGGTTGTGTTCCTGGTTGGTGCTCCATTCTATACCTCATTTGGTTTATTATACGGTGATCTTGTTGTTGACTCCAGTACACTTTGTTGTGCCGTTTGTACTATTTTATTTTCTGTCATGCATAAAGTGTGTGCGGTTCTTCTGACAACTTGATACACTGCTGTCAGTATATTGTTGGATGTGCTATTTACAGGGGTGCACATAAGAGGTCCACAGCTATGCATGCGGAATGGTAAGTAGCTATGCGTAGCTGCAGTAAGGCTATTACAGCGCATTTGCATGCTATTCAGTTTCTTATTTTTCTTTCGGCGCCCCCCCACCATGTTCACAACTCCCTCGCCACCCCACCTCACCGGTACTGTGATTCTTATGAAGTTAGAACGGGAGGCAGCAGGTGAAACTGTACTATTTCTTCCCAACAATTAACTGTGAGTCCCGGAAGGGTCTGGTACAAAGATTGCTAAAGAGTGGCTCTGTGGAGCACTGATCGTAGTACGTGTTTACCAGTGCGCCATCTGCTGGCAACCACTGGTACTACATGCCCATGTTACAGACACCTGAACTGAGTTAACCATTTCCAAACCTTGCAGAGCATCAACTTAATGATTGAACAAATGTCAAGTAGTTCTCTATGTATTTTATGATGTTTAAGAATAATGAATGCAAAGCAAGTCATCTATTATGTCTGGGTTTCTGCTTATATGTGTTTTGTCCTTCCTTATTTACTTGGTTGTGATTTCTAAGTTTTGTTTTCCTACCAATGTATATGCAAACCTTTCTGTTATGTAAAAGTTTTCAATAAACAGATATGAAAAAAATGACAAAACCACGCTACACATGGGGTGTGTTCCAAACACAATCACCTGGTACTCATCAGAGTAGCTCACTAAACAATTTATGTGCACCCCTGGCTATTTACCTTAGTGCTACCTCTTTGTGTGATCTTCTTTTAGCATTATTTATTTGCCAATCGTATTGACTTTTGTATTAGCATGATTGATACTGTTTTGTTAAAAAAAAATACAATAAAAAATGCAATATATGAAGAAAATGCAATATAACCGTTCTATACCTATTACCCAGACCAGACGACTTTTCTCTTTTAAAAATTCAAGTTGTCCATGGCTAGCTTTGTGTTCAAGATGTTTAATCTGTCCCCTGTTATGAAAAACAAAGAAAAACTAGGAGATACAAGAAAAAAAATAAAACTTTTGTGATTAACCCTACAGTAAGGCTCTAGTTAAACCGCAGCTGCCTGGAAAGTAACGGTTATGCAGGCGCTCAGGAGCAGTTAAGATAACACCTGCATCACAGCTCTTTTAGGAAAAAGCCTGAAAACGGTCCCCCGGTGAAAATATAGCATCTGTATAGCTTGTCTGTGTTCGTCATTTAGAGGTCTGCTGAAGAAGGATGCAGAAGCATTGCTTGCACTCATCATACCCCCTTCTCTATGGAACAGAACTAGAACAGTGTGTTTAAAGTGCTCCCACGTATTACTATGAATATATATATATATATATATATTCTCATATAAGTATGAAAAAAAATTTTCGTCAAAAAAATACACCGGGCGGGCATTGCAGGCTATGGTCCGGCCCCTATAGTGAAATTTAAGAACCCATTGTGGCCCATTAGTCAGAAAGTTTGCCCACCCCTTTGCTAGGTGATACAACTCCTAGTACAATGAGTGTTCCATTATTTACTATAGGGTATTCTGAAAAAAATGAAAGAAGTGCAATACACTATGTGACTTCCTAGCTATGGTATATTTTTATTGAGATACAAATATCTACATGGTAAGTTGTACTTCTTTATTCTGGTTCTGTATATAGGTCTTTCGTCCAATCTGCTGGCCAGAGCTACATACTCCGACTGGCAGAGAGGGAGTTAAGAGGTGGAGAAGTTGTCTCTGGCAACTTCCCTGCATCTAGCCCTGACCGGCAGAGCTGTGTGTGAGGTGGGCAGCTTGTGCCTAAGTCACATACAATGCAGATGGCAGCTCTCCCATCTGCACTGTGTGTGAGTTGACCTCAAGCAGCCCAGCTCACATAGTGTTAACAAAGAGCCCACAGGCAGAAAGACAGGTCCATAGGCAGATCTCTCCTATGCAGTGTGTTATCAGCCATACAGGCTAACAACACATTGCTCAGCTCTGTGTGTGTGAGTCCAGCTCACACAGAGGCAGAGCTGGATGGGAGAGGTGCCGGATGGTGCGTCTTATTAGCCAGAAAAATACGGTATTTATGAATATATAGGCATAACCAGTAAAGTCCCTCGACATGATTAAAACCACATTTTGCCTTGAGGATGGCTAAACTATTGGTATGAACTAGTAAGCAACTTAGATTTGTTATTAAATGTCTTCACCAATACTATCCAAGTTAAAGTGAATAACAACAAATGCTACTAGCTATACCATGAGCGGAATGAATAAGAACCTTTACAGACATGTCTACCTGTCCAGGTAACAGATCAATATTACAATGATTTTACTTACACATCAAATTGAAATATCACTAACAATACAGCAAAAGTCCTCATCTTCTGAAAACATGGCTGCCAGCACACACAGAGGCACAGCCATGAAGGAGCGAGGGTCAGTTGGTAAATTAATAAAACAAACTATTATGACCCAGTCCTGTCGTCATGTGCGCACAGACAGTAGGTGTTCTGGTGAGATGTGCGCTCATCTATAGACTCCAAGAACAGTGATTTAATACTTGAGACATTATATATGCGGATCTTATTGTCATACACTGAGAAAACTACAATATCTTACTTGTTGAAAAAGGGAATTTGAGCTTCACAGTAATCAAATCCATTTTTAATACTCTCATGGAGCTTCAGTTTGACCGATATCTGTACCTGGTGTCCTTCCTCTGTCATTTGATAGAAACCCAATATTGGAGGGACTGGGACCTACAGTTTAAACAGGACAAAATTCAGCAAAGAGAAAGGTAAAGAAACACATTAAGGCAGCATCACACATATGCTTTCCGGGCCAGACAGACAGCAGCAGCCTGGAAAGCCCCCTAAAGCTGAATTCCATGAACATATCAGAGGCACAAAGCAGCAGCTAAGGCACCCAAACACACTGCAAATGTACCTTTGTTTTGACATATTATTTAACCCTCTGGGCGGTACGCACGGGGTGCAGTTTTTCTAAAACCATGCCAGAGGCAATCGCGATGGAGCACAACATGCTCCGACGCAATTTCCTACTAGCCCGGAGGCCCTTTGCATAACTCCGGTGTCACTGGAGACGCAGGAGTTATGCTGCGAAAAGGCGACATGGCGCCTCCTACCCCCGCCCCCTTCGCGTCACCGGTGGCGCAATTGGGGGCAGATCAGCGTACATCCCGATGCTCCCGATTGGCGGGGAAATCTGGCGGACAGGTACGTTTTTCCATAGTTAACTTGAGCCAAACCCCCAGGAGGTTAAACTGCTGATTTGTAAGTCACTGAACATGATCTCATCACCAAATCTACTGGAGATGAAGAGACATCTTGAAAAAAAACGTTTCTCTAGCTTATACATTTTTGCATAAATGATGTTCAAAAATGTAAACTTGACTTTTAACCTAATTTATGTAAAAATAAACTACATGTGCTAGAGCAGTGGTTCCCAAACTGGGGGCGTGGAGGTATTCGGGGGGGCGCAGCCAAGGTGGCACTCTATATCAGCCCGAGCCCTCTATTTCAACGAGTGAGGAAAGAGAGAGATCGGCAGAACTCAGCTGTCTATTGGCCCTCCACGCTGTCAGTCCTCTTCTTCCTCTGGGGCACAGTCCACCCACCCTCCCCTACCACAAGCCTGAGAGATGGACAAACAGGAACAACATGGGGGAAAATAGCTGCAGACAGAGGGCATGTAATGTGTGTTCCTCTGTGTGTGTTTGTCTCTATGTGAATGATGAATATTTCTGTATAATTGGTGTGTGTGTATATGATGCAGGTCTGTGCATGATTGTTGTGTGTGAAAAAGGGAGTTGTATGTCAAATTTACACTAGTTGCGCTGTGGCTATGGTGCGTTCTTTTTGCATAATGGACGTGATAGTGGCCATGCTATAGTAGGGCTGGACAATAATTCAATATCAACATATATCGCGATATAGATGTATATCGAAACGACAGAAATGTATATCGAAATATCGGAAATGTGTTTACAAATTGTATCATTTGTCACTGAATGACGTTCAGTCAGGGGCGATCTCCCTGGGCGAGCACTCCCTCTGCTACCCCCCCTTTCCCCAAGAGAGATCACGCTGCCGTCCCATACCTCCCCATTGAGATGTGCGGTCGCAGTGATCTAGTAACTCCTTTATGCTATGCACAGGGAGGCACATCTCCATAGAACAGGGGACATATAGAGATCAGCCTCCTAGTGTCACTGACTTTCATTCTGCTATGGACAGGGGACACAGAGGGAGTAGGTTGATCTGACATGTCTTCTGTCCATAGAATGAACTCTCAGGGGGGCTCCCACATACAGAGATATCAGTTATGGGGAGGTGGGTGTACTGACCCCCCTGGTGCTATAGCGCTGCCCATACCATAGCTGATCTCAAAGGGTCCCCAGCTCCCTGCCCCCCTTCCCCGAGATCACTTCAGGGGGGGTCAGGGTGCAGGGGACCCATCAAGGTCAGCCTCCCCTGTGTCACTGCTCATACCCTCCCAGCACATCGAGATCAGCCTCACAATAATTTTAATAGGAGGATCCTGGAGGTATTATAGACTGCAAATTCAGTTTGCAGACATCCATTGTGTGTGTCCTCTACATTTTTTCCTGAGGCTTTTTAATATTGTCCATATCGATATCGAAATTATATCGTATGGACCAAAATTAAGAAATATATTGTGATATAAATTCTTGCCATATCGTCCAGCCCTATGCTATAGTGTCTGTTATCTTTAATAAACACTGTGTTTCCGCATTGCGCTGGTCCTCATTCTGAACCTGTGCAGTTTGAAGGGGGGGGGGGGGGGGGGGGGGCTCAATAATGTTCCGATATAGAAAAGGCGGGCCCAGCAAGGAAAGTTTGGGAACCACTGTGCTAGAGCAATACTATTTTTCAAACGCTTCTACAACCTTTCTCTACATCTCCAGCAAATGTGGTTGTGATACCATGTTCAGGAGCTCGAGTATAAGCTGAATTAAATGTTTGAGCACATTTTAGGTAAAAATTTGGCGTATAGTCGAGTATATATGGTACCTCTGCAATCCTCTTCCACCATTGCATTGTTCCCCCCTGCACCTCTCTTATGGTGAACCTCTCTGCCCTCCCACCTAAGGCTATGTGTCCACATCCATTGGGATGGTGGGGGATTCCAAAGGATCACATACACTTTACCTTCTCAGCGGGTGTTCTGTTCTTAAGGCGCAGAGCCTTTCTGCCGTTGCAGGGGTTAACGTAGTACAATAGGTAAAGTGTATGTGATCCGTCGGGACTCCCGCCAAGCACTGTGCTTAACGTAGGGGTCCAGTCGTATCACAAAATGCTGTGGAGACCCCCCTAAATCGATCACCTATTCTCCCCCTGAAACCTACTTATATTGGATACCTGAGACCACCCTGCACCCCTCTAAGTCTGGAACCCCTAAGCTGGACACTACAGCAGGTTGTCAGTCAGTTACAGCAACCTATGGTTAAAAAAGAGCGTCCGCTCAAAACGCATCCCATTGTTCCTGTTGAGCCCCCCCAACATCTGTAAGCAGGAAGTGATCTCATCCCCAACCAGGAAGTGAGGTCTTCCTAAAAAGCACATGGCCCTAAGAGATCCATCCTTGTATACCTCTTTTAATGTGAGTATCTTGTCTGTTGTTTTGTTTCATTTTATTCCATTCCATATTATTTAACCATTTACAGCACCTTACTTTGTTGTACTAGGTTGTGCTCTCTGGTCTTATTAGTCAGTTACAGCAGCCTGCTTTACCCCTAGTTGGCTGCACTCCAATTAAATTCAGTCCTTTCTTCTACGAATAAAAACACCTTAGTAGATGGGGCACACTTTGCAGCAAATTAAACTCAATTCAAAGTTTACCTGAGACGTGTAGTAGCACAACTGGAACCAATCAAAGGGTGGAATGAATGGAAATTTGTATGGCCCATTAAATGCAGAGTCGTCAGTAGCCGCCACGCTGCTCGAGATCAGCATGGCGGAGTCAATGGAAGTCACACAGGGATGGACCAGAATATCCTGAAGGGGGGAGCCGTTCGCAGGAAGATTCAAGCCGACGATTACATTTTGGCTGATTGTTTCCAAATTACACTTTGGAAAGGAAAAAAAAATGATGACGTTAATTAGATCTGTTTAAATGCTCGAACCGAGGCTTTTAATCCCTACGTCCACTTACTCAGAACAAGCCTCCAATGACCCCCCGTGGGACGTGTGCATTAAATCAATCAAGTGTACCTTTTGCATAATAAAATATAATAATAATGATTTACATAGGTCCATACATGCTAATAAGTCCTTGAGCCACTTTAGGTTGACTGCAATCAAAGAGTCATTATTTTAGGTAGTTGTGAATAAGTTGGTCCCTTCGGAGCTAATGTTGCTTGTACAAAGATAAACAAAAGAGAGAGCGGCAGGAGAAGAGCTGAA
Source organism: Ptychadena robeensis (assembly GCA_036250615.1). Taxonomy (NCBI): domain Eukaryota; kingdom Metazoa; phylum Chordata; class Amphibia; order Anura; family Ptychadenidae; genus Ptychadena; species Ptychadena robeensis. The sequence continues at coordinate 12,812,502 of CM070043.1, forward strand.
ATGACTGGAGCTCCTGCCATGTTCATTGACCACCACCTGCATAAACATCTGCCTGCCCTTCACTAGCTCCGCATCCGACTGCCCACTGCAACGCTCCTCTGAATGCAGCTAATACATTTCAGCTACGGGCACACTGTGTAAACAGGCTCCGGCTACAAATTCCTGGCAGCATTAAAGAAATGAATTCCATCTTTTTACATTTATTTTATGGCGTGCTGTATGCAGACTTTGAACAGCCTGAGATATGGGGAGCGTGGACAACTGCAAGGCTGAATGGAAGCAATTCAAATTCATTTTGTCTCCAGTTTTATAGCGTGTTTGTTCCTATTCAGCCACGTATTTTGGATGAGAACACTAATCATTAGGAAGACTGAAAGACATGTATTATCAAGGCTATGGAAATTCCAAGGGAATCTCTCCATCAATCACTTCTTACAATTTAGCTCATTGGGGTTTATTCATTTTTTATTTATTTTGCGCATGTTATTTCCCTGTAAATGCCTCCTTTAGGTAGACAAAAGCCATTACACAGCAGCCGGGTGGCACCATATTAGAGGAGTATCACCAGTGCCAGTAGACTCAAAAAATGGGCCTACCACTATAAATTCACCTTTTCATTAACCTCCCTAGCGCACTGCT
>CM070043.1:12828958-12839077 GCA_036250615.1 Ptychadena robeensis
ATTTCTATGCGTTTGTCCACTTTGCCATATATATATATTACCAATACTGGTAACCCTGCCACACATGGGGTAACTTGCCTTCTCCAGCCATGCTGTCTGTCGGATTCCTGTGGGCTTGTCCATGGACCCACCTACCTGACGCCAGTGAGTGGGCAGGAACGTGGTAATTGGTTTGTATTTTTTGTACATCTATAGAAAGCGAGTTGCCAAAACAATGGGACTGACAGGGTTAACAAGTTATGTCATCCTCATGAGGTACCTGTGTGTTTTTTGTTTTATATGATGGCAGTACATATGGTTAGTGTGCTACAGGGATAAAAACCACACACTATAAGTCTCTATAGAAATCTTTCTTTTTGGGAAGGCACTCCTTGGGCTTTTCTCGCATTTAAGAAATACCCACTTATAGGGTTTGCCCTCAAGAAAGTTGTGAAACATTTCCTTACTGATCTATACTGTAGACCTGTCTCCTCAGTCTTGTAATGATGGGGGGGCCCCCCTTACTAGGAACACCGCCTATCATTGAATCCTGCATGGTCTTTAACAGCCCTCCTCTGTCATCAATGTGAATCTGATCTTCATTGCATTGTGACTGGTTACTTGCATACAATGCCTTATTGGTATTTTTCTGGTTAAAACCCCCAAAGCAGTCATCTTTTATTCTACCCTGCTTCATATTTCTAGTTTACTTTATTGCTTTAGATCAGTTATTCTCAACCTTTTTAGTGATGTTGCAAAGTGACACTTGGCCATTACAGTCCAGTGTTGGTTTCCTAGTAGTGCCAGTAGTTCTGTGGTTAATGTATGTCGCCTTCCTTTACTTCAATAGATGGATAAATACATTAGCATATTTAATACAGAGGAGTTGGAGTCGAGGAGTCCAAAGAATCAGAAACTGAGGAGTCGGGGAATTTATCGACCGGGAATTTATCAGCCCTGGTACAATCGAGCAATGCTCAACTGGCGATTGCAAAATAATCGACCCATTTGTGACCACCTTTACTCTAAACATCTTTTTATTCATTTAAAAAATGTGTTTTATTTCACTTGGTCAGGTAACATTATCTTTGTCTTCTCAGGTAGCATTTCAGCATTTTCAGGAACTAGATGAGCACATCAGCTATGTGGCCACGAAGGTGTGTCATCTGGGTGACCAGTTGGAGGGGACGAACACTCCGCGGCAGCGAGCTGTAGAGGCCCAAAAACTGATGACCTATTTTAATGAGTTTCTGGATGGCAATCTGCAGTCTGATGTGTTTAACAACTCTGAAAAGGTAAGGGCTGCCAGCAGGGTGTGAAGTGATTGCAAGCGACAAGCAGCGTTGCCCTAATTGCTTTGCCTTGTGCTGGTCGCACTCGCAGCCGTTGAGAGACTGACTCGTTAAAGTTTAATTGTTCACAAGTGTGCGTTTACAATATTATCCCGCCGAGCACCTACAGCCTTATTTATGCTTCAAAATGCTGTTAACTTGTCTTTTTATGTTAGATTTGCTGTCTAGCTGGTATTATGTTTTATTCAACAAGCCCTTAGGACATGTTAACTTTACAAAAGATGTTTTGCTTGTTTACTTTGTGCGTTAAAATAGAGGCTCCTGTGATTTGCATTTCTGTTCACCAATAGAGTTTCAAATAATAATAATTGAATAATACAAACAAAGAACTCTACTGGTTTATTTCATGAAAAACAGCTGGAATATTTTTGAATAGATGTGTGAACAAATGGAAAACCAGAAAAAGAAGGGATTTCATGTTGAAGTCATTCAGGAAAATGCTTCAATAAAATACAATAATACCATATTTTATTTCTTTACAGTTAGGAATGTCTAAAAACATTCCACTAATATACATTATTCTATAAATATAGTAAACACAATTTCCTTGTTCAACAATATACAATAACAAACATAGTTCGTCAAATTCCAGTACTGCATTTGTGTGCACCATAAATATGCCTGCACCTTCGCTGTCCGACAGCGCCTTCTCTCTTCTGGCAATAAACTTAGCTGGAGAAGCTGACAAGCTGTCCTGCTGGTGGCTCTTCCATCTGTACTCTGTCAGTTAGGCTCAATCTGCCCAGCTCATATATAGCTCTGCCCTCGGGGTGGAGGTTGGGAAGCTGTCGGAAGCAGCTTCCCCCACTTTCTAAACTCCTGCTCTGCCGGTCGCTACAGCTCCTGTTGGCAGAATGGAAAAAAGCTGTCCGCAAACGCTCCTCCTATACAACAGAGCGTCTGATGTTACAAAAATATGGTAAAATAGTCATTTATGATGCATAGATCCAACACGTTTCACTTCAGCCAGCGGCTGTCAAAGATCACAAGCGGTCGCGGCTGCCTGCTTTTCAAATGGCGGCGTTTCTAAGAACCGTGCCGCCGCGTGGCAAGATTCGTCTGTGGGGCCAAGCCCTTAGTCATCTACCTATTTATAACTTGCATCAACATTCAAATGACATTTCTCAGTCAGATGCTCACTAAGGTTATATTCACATGAGAAGTCTTTCGGTCAAGGCATTGACAATACTTTACCCTTTTAAACTGTGAACAAGCGACTTCACCCTACCAGGGCATCCAAACAGGCAACAGACTTTACACTTGTGGGATTCTGCGCCTGCTTGTCTATTGGTCTTGGGTGCGCTCTGCTTTTTTATAAGACTATAGTATGAGTTTGTAGGAAGAAGCAGTGTATATATTGTGCCAATCGCCCCCATTCATTTAAATGTGGTAAATTTCACAGCCACGATTGGACGCGGTGCGGCCCGCGATCTGAATCGTGGCTTACCACATTTTGGAACACGGGCAGTCTGGGGATGCGTGCAGCTGATTGCCACCAATCACAGTGGCGGGGGTGGGACAGGACAATAGCTGTATTTTGAAATCGGAATGAAATTTATATAGTTTTGCATTTGATTTTGCAGATTAAAGAGGCGGCTGATATAATTCAAAAGTTGCATTTAATTGCTCAAGAGCTACCCTTTGATCGGTAAGTCATTTTTATCTCTGCTTATGCTGTTCCTACCTTGTTAGAGAGACCCACTTTTTTGGTCTCTGCTTTTCAAGGTAATGCATAGGGATCTTTAATTATTATGGTCATGAACTGTTTCAAATGTTTACCAGTCTATATTACCTTTACTAAAAGAAAAACCTTCCCTCCTTCTTTCTGTCGTTGGATTTGTCCAAAGGTTTAATTAGACATATCCCTAAAACAGACTGTGTGAATGCAGGCAGTCCCTGTGTTACGTACCAAATAGGGACTGTAGGTTAGTTCTTATGTTTGCATTTGTATCTATGTCAGATCAATTAGTTTAATTAATGCAGTTTGGGTAGATGCTTGTCTCAACCTCTGGTGTACTGAGGAGAGACTACTTCCTGCTATGTACATACAGTACAGTGCACACAGGCTTACTATTGAGGATTAATGGGGGAGAGGGAAGGATAGTTTACCACCCTCCTCCATGCTTTACACTGTACACAGAGCTGCTTGGCTTCCTTCTCCAGGTGAGTCCTGCCCATAGATATCAGAGCTGATTTAGGGACACGGTGTACAGAGTATACACGGATCAATGGACAAATTATTGATTCCGGAGTGGTGACAAAATAATTCTGTGTATAGATGCGCACCACTTTGCACTATCGCGCACTAATTTGGATGGGGAACCTTGGTCCCCATTCAAAGTAATGCTGATCATAGAGGGAGTTGCCAACATGTTGCATCCCTATTCGACATTTACTTGTAGTGGAATCGGTTGCTGCTGGTGGGCAGGGTTCGATTTGAGAACAATCGATCGTCACAATTGCGCGGAAATCAAGTGTTAGCGAATCGAAAGAACAATCTTTCCATGAATAGCCACTTTTTGACAGCCTTTAACCCGTGTGAAATCACCCATGTAAAAGTGCCTGCCCTGTGTTTGGACACCTTCATACAGTGTCCAGGCATTTGGGGAGCATTTAAAAACTCCCCCATGTTAAGCCTATTGGGCAGACGCTGGCATTTCCAGACACCCATGTGAATACTCCCTAAGGGTACTCTCCTTCCACTCCAGGTTTCTTGCTTTACACAGCAATCAGATCTGCTTGGGGAGATGTAGAGAACCCCCACCCCCTCCCATAGGCTCAGTCCTGCAAACAGCAATCACAGCTGACATGGAGATGCCAACAGCGAACCTCCCTTCACAGTCTCGAAGCTGACATCTGTCAAAAAAAAAAGGTTGTGCCCACTGCTGTGCATGTTTCCATGGTGCCTCACCCATGGTTTGTGGACATATTGCAGTGGGGGAAATGGGTCTTATTGATTTAAAATAAAAAGATTGCATTAAACGCACAGTACCCCATTTATGGAGACCGTGATGACGACATGGGGTCCTGCGTTGCAAACAAAGTGAATACCATCCCATTGTTTCTGCAGAGGACACAAGCCCAAAGAAGCATGGAGCTGTGAAAACCTATGGCTGACAGTGATGGTGCAGTGAATGGGCATTCCTGCAAACAGCAGATATAAAAACTAACCCAAACGTAATCCAATATAGAATTTGTAGGACTTGAAGATGCTCTTGTAGTCTGACAGACTTGGGGTAATTTTCCAAGGAGGACTTGATAAGATGTGCCATTCTGATTACCCAAGAAGACTGTAGGGAACAAGAATAAATCAAAAGGGTGTGCACACCTTTGCAACAACCTTTTTATATTTTCACCCCTGGCATTCTGGTTCTTTTCACACTGGAATTGTACAGTTTATAGGTCATATAAAGATGGAGAACATTTTGAAAGGATTTATTGTGGTCTAATGTTGTCTGATGTAGCAAAAACAAACATTTTAACAGTGGTTTGCACACGTTTTATATCCATCATACAATTAGTAAGAAGATTGTGTAGAGCAGTGGTGCCAACACAGTCGATCACAATCTATCTGTATTTATTATTGACGTGGAACTGCAGCCTATGCATTACTGAATATAACTGTATATAAGACTCTATACATTTCAATAACCATATCAACTGAAGGCCTGTTTCTCCTCATCTGAAGGTCCCTTCTTTTCTGAAGCCTATATATACAGGGGTGCACATAAGTGGTACTCTGGTGCTCAAAAGGGGCCAAAAACTAGCTCTGCGTACCTGGATTATTGTTACAGGGCCAAAAACTAGCTCTGCGTACCTGGATTATTGTTACAGCTCATTGGCCGCAGCTAAATGGTAAATGTAAACAATTTATGTCACTTGGATAACCGCAGGGAAACATAAATAGCTATGAAAGGTTGCAGTTAGGGGAGTGAAATTGAGAGTGTACATGACTAACCCCAAAAAAAAAAAAGATTGGACTTCTATGGTTGTTGGAGATCTAGGGGATGAAAGTCAGAGTATGCATATGTAAGAGTGAAAGCTGACAAGAGAACAGCAGTGTGACAGCTGGAATATGACTATGAAAGGTTGACATTTGGACTGCAGGTAGGCTCGGGGGTTAGTTACTAAGCCAGAAAATTTTAGGGTCGTACTACTGAGGTATGAGATCTGGGGGTTCAAACGTGTTGTACTGTGAGAGTTACATTTGACCCAAAGCCAGCTGGTGACCTGTGGATAGAGACAGCTAATAAGAGGCTAAATAAGCAACAGGGAGGTCTATCTGCAGCAGAATCTACCATGCAGGAGGGTGACGCAGTGGCAGTGAAGAAGACCACATACATATGAGGTGAGTACCAAACACCATCTCCTGGTACTCACCTGAGGAGCTCACTAAAAAAGTTATGTGCACCACTGTATATATTAACACTATATGATAAAAAAAAGTTATAATTATAAAGGAAGGGGCCTATTTTTTCTTTATGAAGTGTATTAAGTATGTGTATCATTGTCTCCTGTACCATTTGTTATTGTGTTTTTGTTGGTTTATATTCAGTTTTAATCTACAGCTAATATGTTCTTATTTCAGGTTTGCAGAAGTAAAGTCAAAAATCGCAAGTATGTCCTGTCTTTGTAATTGAATCTCTTTTTGTGTGTGGTTTGGGCTCTGCGCATTGATCGTAATGTGGTCTGTCATTTACTAGGTAAGTACCATGACCTGGAACATCAGCTAATCCAGGAATTCACCGGTGCTCAGAGGAGAGGAGAAATCTCGCGTATGAGGGAGGTGGCTGCAGTATTGCTTCACTTCAAGGTATTCAGCTAGTGTGTCGGCATGTTGGGGCTTTTATTTATATTTTGCGAGTGGTATTGAATTTTGGATGCCAAAGAGATCCTGTTTAAAGTTAGTTTTTCTCTGTGACAGAAGATCTGTTTAGCCCTAAAACCATAATGTTCTTATGCTCTTTCCTCTAGGGCTATTCTCACTGTGTTGATGTGTACATTAACCAATGTCAAGAGGTAAGTTGACAACCTGAATATTGATATGAGAAGAGCTGTACGTCATTCATTACCTCACCGCTGGCTCTGTGTGTTATAGGGAGCGTACATGAGGGATGATATCTTTAAGGACTCCGCAATCTTATGTCAGAGGGTGAATAAAGAAGTTGGAGATATCTTCAGCAATCCAGAAATTATCCTGGCTAAGCTCATACAAAATATATTTGAAGTAAAAATTCAGGTATCTCACTTTAATAGATTATACGGCTTATATGTTGACTGTACTATATATTGCACCCATTGTTCTAAAAAATCCCAGGGATACCAACTTCTTATGTTTTACTATGCTGGGATAGGTAGATGACGTTCTACTTCTCATAAAGGCTGAGGCTCCACTGATGCTGGCAGAAAACACATGCGAAATAAGCATGTGCTGTTCAAGGGGAGTATGCTCCATTGGGGACAATGAGGTTCAGGCGTGTTATTTAGAGCCGCTCCCAAACCGCCTCAGTAGAGCCTCCGCCGAAGGAAAACCAGCAGCCTTGTGAAATAAAGTCAAATAGCAGCAGGGAATGATTGCCGCTGATTGGGGAAAAAAGAAACCTTCTGCTTGCTAAACACAAATGTCAAGAGTCTTGCAGTTCATGTTTTTGAGTTGTTCTTTATGTGGCTTATTGTTAGGAGTCGGGGATCAGAAGTCTCATATGCCCTCTATTGTTGTTTAGTGCTCTCCAGTGAGGGTTCTGATCTCAATGTATGCGGGGCATTTTCAGAGAGACCCCTGCTTCCAGCAAGCACTCATTTATGCCGCTGCAAGATGTGACTGCTTGAAGGCCCCCATACACCTTACAATCTTTCCATACAATTTCTGTGCAATCAAATTTTGTTCTACCAAAACCATGTAATATGGAGACCTTTCTAATCCTTCCAATCACTATGTATTCTATCAGGGAGCCCACTATACTACACAGTTGTTGGTAGATCTAATGGAGATTGCATGGATCGATCTTAAGGTGTATGGGGGGCTTTAGAGAATAAACTAAAAGTAGCCATAGAAGAGTTGATTATTTTTTTTATCAATTCATTCTTATTGCGCAATGAAATTCATTTGTTGGTGGAACATCGATTAATTTTACCACCACACAGCGTTATCAATTCACAGCCAATCGATTCCTTTCTGCCACAAGAGGGCGTAAGGAAACCAAAAAATGACACGTAGATGTAAACTATTAAATTAACTGACCTGTCCGACTTTTCGATTGATGTTCTGTTTACTATTGATCACTTTCGGTCGATTTGTACCTGTTCTATCGCCATCGGTAGATCCGTTTTTTCTTATGGCTGCCTTTAAGGCACTGAATACCCTTTTTTGTTTTGAAATTGTTAAACTGAGTTTAGTTCATTTGAATTAAAGGTTAATTGATGTAACTTTTATGTCTATTTGTATTTTACATTTGCTTATTTCTGTTAAGCAAAGTTATTCACTCCTGGAAACGCAGATGGGTTTGGTAAAAAGAAACACGCACAACAGACCTTAGAACATTTCCCACCCTGGATGCCTTGGGCTTTTTATTAATCCCTTTTGCACCATTTACCTGTTAAAAAAATATTTTCCATTTCTGATTGACTTCATCGCTGGTTGTTTGTCTGGCAGCCTGATAAACCGCGAGATTAGGAATCGCTTATTTACATTAAGATGAAAAGAAAACACAACCATTCATAATTTTGTTTACACATCCTGTGACTAATTGTACCAGACACAGATAACGTGTTTCTTGAAGTTGTCAGAGAGTTTCTTTAACGTTTCTCCAATATTTCTCCAGAATTTTGTAAAGGAGCAGCTGGAAGAATGTAGAAAATCAGATGCCGAACAGTATCTTAAGAATCTCTATGATCTGTACTCAAGGTAAAAATCAATTTATTTGGTGCATTTATCTGACTTCAGAATGACAGGGTGAGGAAGGGAGGGGTTGTGTATATCAAGGTGATGGCTGCAGGCACTGTACGTCTGAAGTTGTTGTCTTGGAATATGTAAGAACGTGTTTAATGGCTGGATTGTCACTTTAGCATTTCCTGTTTCTGTTGCTTCTTAAAGTGGACGCCCATTTCTACCAGATCTGCTTAGCTCTTCTGCTTCAGCACTTGAAATGTGCAGACTTAAGTTAGCCACACACGGCTCGATGACGTAACAGATTAGAGGAATGCGCTCACAGCTCACGATATTCCTCTAATCTGTTCCTTTATTTGAGCCATCCACAGTTCCTTCGAGCAGAATCAATGGATCCTGCTCAAAGGAAATCGACCAAACAGGTTTCCAACATGTTGGAAAACCTTGGTCAAAATCCATTACATTGAATAGGGACAGCGCTATCCCCATCCAATGTAATAGGCTGAGAGCTGAGCCGCACACACAAGCTGTGTGATCAGCTAGCTGATCTGTGTGTGTGTGTGTGTGTGAAGGGGGTGTGGCCAGCATGGACCCAGCTCTGCCAGAAGAGGAGGAGGAGGGGGGGGGGGGGCTAGCTGCTCTCCGCTGGGGAAAGGAGAGACACGGGAAACAGAGTCCCCATTGTACAGTAATTGATGTGCCCATGTGATGCACATGTGGTGACGCCACGACGCTGTAATTGATCACCGGTCGATTGCACAGGAATCTACCCGTGTGTGGCCAGAGTGAACACCCTAAATTCATCATTAGATTAATGACCCTAGAAGTTATGATAGTAGGGAGGAATGCATTAAAAAAACTTACCTGTAAGGAGTTATTTAAGAAGATCCCTCACAGCCCGTACTCTCTACCTGTCTTGTGTCCGCGGCGCCCCCCAGGAGCTCACCACAGAGAGATAAGTAAATCTCTAATCTCAGCTCTGCCTTAAAACAAATTCAAGTTATTTTCCCATAAAAAAAAACATTATAAACGCCCCCAGTGGCCACTCATGATACTGCACCCTGAGTTAACCCCCACAGAAGCCTGGCAGATAAAGATGGAATCTCATATGATTGCAGGGAACAGCAGGTAAGCAGATTTTTTTAGGATTGCCACCATCATACCAGCTCAGGGGTAAGTCAAACTTTAATTTTGCATATATATATTTTAGACTGAGTATACGTCCGATTTAAGGGGACCCTACACTATTGCGCTCAAAATGCACTGCACCCCAAAGCTGCATGGACAATGGTTCCCATTAGCATACAGCTCTGGGATTTGCCGGCAGTTCAGCTTCTCCTTATTTTTGTAAAATCATTTAAAATGATTAAGCTGACTAATTGTTTTGAGGCTTTTTATAACATTCTTATAAAGTCTTCTGATTTAGGCTTGTAAGTGATACCATTGGAGATTTAAGGGTCATGCTGTGATTCCTAATTGAGCTTTTTTAATTATGCACTTAGTCATTTTCCTAAAGGCTGTTTCTTTTTTTCTTTGACATTCGATATTTGGCTGTGCCATACTTTTCTTTACAAGTAAAAAAAAGATCAGTTTATCTTTTTGTAACCAGACTGTGTGGTCACAAAGATGTTAAACCTTCTACTTCCCTGTTATCCGTGTCTATGTCTCGTCTTCAGATATATTTATATTTGAAGTGGTTGCATGAAAACTGAAGACAAAGTTGAGTTTTTTAGAGGGGGCGTTTAGAGATGACCTACCATACTGAACCTTAGGACAAAGCTGTGTACCTGCGATTATTTTCGGACTATATTTATTGGACTATAATCCCATGCATACCCAATTTCAGCCACAAAAATGGTGTCACTAGAGAGCACACCTAACTGCGTCTCCTCTTCCTCAGGG
>CM070043.1:12844213-12857609 GCA_036250615.1 Ptychadena robeensis
AAGCCATGGGCAAGCTGAAGGTAATCCGCTGGCAAATGTGCCAGCGTGCGACATTGTTCCCTGGCGCGGTATATCAGACCGCCTGTCTTGGTTTATTAAAAAAATGAATTCGAGTTTGAGCAGATTTTTGTGTTTTCTATTAAATTTGATCATTGAATGTGATTTTTAAAAAATACTTAAGCGTTTGAAACTTTATATATTCAGGATGTCTACTAGACCGGTTTTTGGACAGATTTTGGTCAGTTACAGGCCTACAACACGTCTTTTTCAATGATAAACAGCGTAACGCTTTTGGTACAGAAATCTGGACCTCGGCGAAACGCTCAGGAGGTTAAGGAAACTTTCAGATAACTGTTTTGTCTCCACCAATGAGCAACGATGAACTAAAGACTTTTATGACACTCTGCTACTTTGAGACCAAAGCAAATACATAAAAACTAATAATGGTCAGTGCAGACCGTTTCATAAATACATTACTGCCCACTTAAACTAGTGGTACATGAGTTAACCTGGGCATTATGGGCTTTTTGCACCATTTTTCATGTCTCAAAAAGCTGTTAACAGTGTACTCCGCTGTGACTCCGCTCTCCTCCTGGCCAACTACACACCGCCGGTGTGTGGGGGAATAGGATGCCCCCTCTATTAACATAGAGGTCTATGGTGCCACCCCCTTCCCCATCACCGTGATTCAATCGGGGCAGTGCCAAAACCCCTGAAATGCTGCAGCGGGTGGTTATGGCCAGGGGGGTTAAGGCCTTCAGTTTAATGATCAGAAGTTACTTGTCAATGGAAAACTGCCCCATTGAATTGATAATTATTGTAGTGCGATAAATATGCTATGGTTGGTGAATCCAGAGACCGATCCTGAGAAACCTGGGTTGGGAAAAGGGTTACACTGTACCACTGTGCAGCACTGGATTGGTCATCTATCTTTTCACTTTATGGTCAATTCCTGCTACCCTTCAGTCTTTCTCTTGTAAGCAAGCTTGTATCCCTACTAGGTCACATCAGTTGAGAATATTTTCATAAAAAAATACTAAAGTAAAAGTATGTAGATTAACATATTTAATTTTGTTTTAGGACACTAAATTGCATGGTAGGCCAAATGAAACAGATATTAACCGCTGAACAAAAGAAGACAGACTTCAAACCAGAGGACGAGAATAATGTACTAATTCAATACACTACTGTAAGTTAAAGCAATTTTATTTTTATTATATACAGACAGAAAACAGCTAACAGGTTGGTTATGATTTTTCACATGAGTAGAGAATTCAGTGCGTGGAGGTGTTAAGATTCATTTTTTTTATTTTGTAAAATATAGTATTTCATCCTGTTGACAATCTGTAAGAAGAAATTAAGTTCCATTATATCAGCATTTCTGTAACCCCGTTCATAATTTTAGGTTTAGGTAAAAACGAATCCTAGCTGTCGGACTTCGGTCAGTTTCTATGTAAATGCCCACTGTTAAAATCAATAGATGATACTACCGCATACTGAAATTGCAGCACAGAATATTCTTTGTAATGTTCATAAAGTGTATATGCTGTCCCCATTCGATGAAACGTATCTGCATTCCAGGAGGCAGAAATGTTCCATTCCCTCCAGCCAAGCCAAAAAGCCACTGCCAAGAAGAGATCTTATCTGCATTAGCACTTATGGAGAGACACATGTTCAGTTCCAGATTGTAAAATGTGTCTCTTCATGAGTTGATCAGCGTGTTCAGAGAATGGTACTGCTAGTGTATAGAAAAATGTTGCAGTTTCAGCCCTGAAAGAAACACCTCCCTCCTGTCACTGGCCTTTTGGCTGGAGGAATATAGAGTGAAAACTGCATGGTCTAGTCATGAATCTTTGCTATAACATTCAGTATATTCACTTGATAACAGAATGGCTGTGTCTCTGTTTTTTTTTCTCCCAAACTGTAAGTTGTGTCTTATGGTCCAGTGCGTGTTATAGTGCAAAAAAGTTTGCAAAAACCTGACATAGTTGTACATTTTGGTTTTGACCTACACTTATGATCTTGTTTAGTTGGATTACTGTATATCTGTCCAAGCCATCTGCATCTTCATAAGCACTGGCCTAGGGAAGGCCCAATCCAGCAAATATGAGACCGGGGACAGTAACACTGGGGAGTGTCTGATATGGCATTAATTGGTAATCAAGGCAGCAGCGATTTTTGCTTTCAATGCACACTGAAGAAATCCAGTTAAGCAATATTATTACAGAAGATGCAATGCCTGTGTAACTGTTGGAAGTTTACATGAATAATACTAGTTCCCAAAACACAGACCATTAAACCAGAAATTGTACCCATTGATATTTAGCTTTGGTGTCAAACACTGGCAGCCACTATCGGAAAATGATTTACCTCATAGACAAATTAGCATACACTAAACTATCCTGTAAAAGTTGCAATACTCTTGTTCAATGCTTTTATATATTATGCAGGAACACTTAAGTGAGCTCCAATTACTTACATTCCAGGTATACCTGAGGGGAAGAACTATGTTGATCATACCTCTTTAGTCACAAAATAATATTCAATGCCATTGGGGAGGTAGGCCTGTCCATGTTAGAGTATATAGAACTCTTTAGCAATCGTTTCACTGTATAGCAATAAACGAGGTTAGATACCTGTCCACTTGTGTGACTAGGTGGTCCTAGAAATGTGGTCAACATGGTCATTGGGTGTGCAGCAGCACAAAGCAACAATAGGACATACAACTAAAGGTACCCATACACGGGCTGATTTTTTTTTTTTCTTCTTTCGATTCCCGAACAATTGATCGCCGTGCGCATTTGCACGAAACAGGTCTCGACTCATGTATGGGCACCTTGAATTTGTGACCTTTCCTGTGTTGTGTAACTCTGTAGATGTGCATGTGCAGTTATAATTCGTTTTTTTCACCTGAGAGAGGAAGCCATTGGATCTGATACTTAGATTTGACATCATTTGAAGAAAAAAAGGAAAAATATTGCTTTATCTGCAATTTAGCTTTCTGTTTAAAAGCAATTCCTATTTATAAACAGGCTTGTGCCAAAGTTTGCATTTATCTTCGGAAGCAAGTAGAGAAAATCCGCAACTCAATGGACGGGAAGAATGTGGACTCTGTGCTGATGGAATTGGGTATCCGCTTCCATCGCCTTATCTATGAACATCTGCAGCAGTTCTCCTACAGCTCCATGGGAGGCATGCTCGCCATCTGTGATGTTGCCGAATACAGAAAGTGTGCCAAGGAATTTAAGGTTTGTACAGTAATGTGGTATCACCTAGGCATTAGTATTTGTATGGTGTACAGAGGAGAACACGTGTGCTATAGTTTGCCAATAGGGTCCTATAGAGTAGGTCATTAACTTTTATACTTTTAATTAATATCAAAGTAAACCCCTCATGGGAAGACCGCTGGTCTATGAAGTCCTATAGAGAAGGTTATATAATACTATTCATATGGTCACTGTGAGCAGCACCATAACATATATACTTTCAGCGAGCTGTAAAATTGTACTTTTGCATTGCTCCAGTACCATATAAAGCTATGTGATGCTCATAGTATGTGCTGATCACATTCTTCCAGAAGTGCATTTGTGAGATCTGGCTCTTATGTTGGAGGAGAAGGCCTGGATCACAGTCACTACTCTTAATTACCTTAAAATTGGGTTGTCTGTGCAGCCAGTCAAGTTCCTCCACATCAAACTTGCTCATTATTAACTTTTTTTTTTATATGTCTTCATAGACATTGCACTGACATTATACTGGTGCTCAGTCATGTTGGAACATAAAGTAACTAAACTATTTCCACAAAGTCAGGAGCATGACATCTCTTTTTATCCTAAAATCACCATGCCCAATCTCTGAAAAAACCCACAGTGTTCCCCCCCTTCTCCAAACTTAGCACAATGCAATCAGGCAAGTATTGTTTTCTTGCCATCCAGCCAACCCAGGTTTGTCCATTGGATTACCAGATAAAAGTTTGATTTGTTACTCCAAAGAACAGATCTCCGCTGCTGTAGAGTCCAGTGGTCATGTGCTTTACACCACTGCATCTGACACTTTGTATTGCACTGGGTAATGACTTGGAAGCAGCTGCAAATCCCACAAAATCCCATTCTGTAAAGCACTCTGCACTTCTCCTGAAGGCCAGGTAACGTTTGGAGGTCTGCCTGAGCAAAAAGTTGGTGACTTCTATACAATGTGCGCTTCAGTACTGACCCCACCTTGTGATTTTTTTCCCTCTGTGATAATACCCATAATTGACAGTGGAATATTGAACTGACTGTGGACAGGCTGCATCCTATCGCAGTTTCTCGCTGGAATTCACTTCAATGAAAGTGATCCATTGGTTCACAGATGTTTGTGGAAGTAGTCTACATGTCTAGGGGATTATTGTACAGTGTTCTCCCCAGAAATTTTATTCAGCCGGGTGGCATGAAAAAGTAGCCGGGTGGTGAGGGAGGGGGAAATTTCCGCAGCGGCAGTCTGGCGGCGCGATGACGTCACCGCGCCGCCTGCACCGGTCCGGCGGCCTCTCTGATAGGCTGCCGGCCAGCGGCAGCACACAAGTCCACCGCGGCGAGCAGCCTGACAGGCGGCGCCTCCCCATTCTTCAGGAGTGCGCCGCAGCCACTGAAAGACTCCGGCCCGTGGCTCCGGTAGTGTGCCGTGGGCCGGAGTCTTTCAGTGGCTGTGGCGCGCTCCTGAAGAATGGGGAGGCGCCGCCTGTCAGGCTGCTCGCCGCGGAGGACTTGTGTGCTGCCGCTGGCCGGCAGCCTATCAGAGAGGCCGCCGGACCGAGGATGAAGAAGAGCCGCGGGTTGCCGACCCCTGGTATTGCGGGACGGAACTGCCGGGCGGGGACTAAAATCTGCCGGGCGACCCGCCCGGCCAATCTGCCCTGGGGAGAACACTGTTGTATATGCCTTAATAATTCGAAGGAATACTATAGTGTATATGTGTAGACTACATTTTAGCTCTGTTTGTATAATAACCGTGACGTTTTTGCTTTATACTCCGCAGATCGCCCTGGTGTTGCAGCTGTTTGATACTCTGCACTCCCTCTGCAACCTTCTAGTTGTGGCCCCAGATAATTTAAAGCAAATGTGTTCTGGAGAGCAGCTGGCCAGCCTGGACAAGAATACCCTCCACTCCTTTGTACAGCTAAGGGCAGACTACAGATCATCACGCCTTGCCAGACACTTCAGCTGAAGAGCGAACTACTAACCAAGATTGTATTCAAGCCTAAGCCAATGTGTGGCTAGAAAATAGCACAGGACCTTTCCTTCCTATCTAGAGGTTGCTCTAAACTCTGCAGCTCAGTTACTCTGGCCTTAGAAGAATAGTGCGACCATATTTAACTTGCTGCTGCTTCCTATTTCAGCTAAAGGGATTCTGCCCCCCCCCCCCCCCCCCCCCCCCCCCCTCAAGAAGACACAAATGTTATCTCCACTCCTGACTGTGTTCTCGCTGACAAAACTGCCATTGCAGTGACACACTCGAATTACTTGAGCAGTTACAAGATTTCCTTTCAAGGGGGTGGTAGTGCTTTTACTAAAGGGTTTTGTGTGTATTGTGATGCATTTATGGACGATAGGATTTCATACTATTGTAAGTGGACTAACTTACTACAAAATGGTCTGCTGACTGTAAACAATCTCATTCCTAGCTGGGCCTGGGATGGCTTTCCACATATTGACTACTATTACTTATGATAACATTCAAAATAACTTTACGTTCCCTGAGCATTCAAGCGATCTTTATTCAAAACACCATTTCAGTTTCTGGTTGGTAGCTTCTTATGTAAATTTTTTGGGGGGTTTTGCATTATTGAACATCCAGTTCAAGTTATTTTGACAGTTTATATTGAGAAGTATAGGGAGCGGGCATATGTTTTTCCCAACTGATATGCCAGATTTGGGTTGGATGCTAAGGTCTCGGCTTACTTGCATTTTAATACCCCTGTTTTATTATTTTAAAATGTGTATGGTAATCCATGACATACATGTTGGAGCTGTAGGGTGGCTAGGGTTAAAGTTGTCCTTCACACAAACTTCTTAATGCACATTGATATATAGCAACACCTTGCCTCACTTCCTAACAAGGCTCCACCATATAGCTTCCTATGTCGCTAGCCTGTTCATGGGATGGTAAATCCAATACGTAGTGATGCTGAATATCCACCTTAATACAGGTAAAACTAAGAACAACATAAATGTACAACATTGCAGCTTACTGGTTCATAGATGTGCAGGTTGTATTTTTTTTTTTGAGACTTCTTTCTATCACTTTTCACCTGGTGATCCTCTAAATTAATTTGCTCACTTCTTTCGCTCACGTACTCATCCAGTGTACCAATGAGGGCAGTCATTGTTATCACATGCGATGGACTTTAAAAATATCGCCCATATAACATTGGAGTTGTAGCAGTTTACATAAAAACAATACTATTATTTCTTTCTAGTTCAGCCTAATGTGTTACAAGGACACTCCATGCTTAGCAGCATCAACAGGTATTTTCTGCTTAAGTATTTGCCTCCATATTGAAGGGCTGAGAAACGGCATTTTATTTGGCTGGAGTTTTGCTTTGTTGACCATTCTGAATTGATTGTAGGTTACTACAGCTTGGTTCACAGTAAGCCTAGAACTGCATGATATTTTTTCTCCCTGTGAATGGTGTGGAGGGCACATGACCACCTTCCCCCCGGTTTAGGGTGGGTAATCACTGCATTAAAAACCCATGGGCAAACAGGCAACCAATACCTTGTGCCTTCAAACAGGACACTGCCATTGATTTTCAATGAACATCCCCCACGTCAGACAGTGCCAAGTCGTGTAAATACGGGTATGTTCACAGTCTATGATGCACCTGTGTGTACAGGCGTGTCATAGCCCCATTTTTTGAATAGCCAGTGCTGTTTCCATGCCTTTTCCATCACCATTGGCCAAACACAGGGGGAAAAAACGTAATGGAGTTTTAGCCTAAGAAAAGTTTGATGTCCTAAGGTAGTTTACCTCTTGAAACAAATAATATCTAAGCTACTTTTGGATATTTCCCACATTTAACTTATTTGTACAGCAAATCCTCATATGTTTCTGTCTAGTATCCTGTATGAATGATGATTTCTGTTTTTATATGTATGTATGTTTATCAGTGGGCAGAACACATTGTTATCGCATCATATACAAATATTTAAAGTTAGATTTATGTGTGGGTTCCTGTTTTGAAGGCAGTTGACTGTCTTTTTATAAAGATTCCATATAGGACTGAATGCAGAGTATTTATAACCTGCTGATGCCTATGTTTTATGTCCTATACAGGGTGTGAGGAGAAAGAACTATAATAAATAATATTCAGGTCATGGTGTAGATGATAGATTGACATCTTCTGGACTTGTTCTGTAATAATAAGTGTTTAAGCTACTTAAACATAAAGGTTTTCTTATACTGCTTGTGTTTGCACCAGAATACTTCGAGCTCCTCTGTACTTCTAGGATGCTATATGTAAATGTGCTCTGCAGTCATGTCTCTACCCAGCTCCCCTCTTTACCATTCATAAAGTTAGTTTATGCTTAGTTTTGTGAATTAGTAGCGACAGCAGACCTTCGTGCTGTGGGGTCTATTGAGTTTTCAAATCCATTTTATCACATGCCCATGTGGCCCAGGAATTTCTAGAAATATGATGTATAAAAAGCCTCAACATTACAAGCAGTATGAATGCAAAATTACCTCTCCTCCCTGCCTGGCTGCCAAGGGCTTAAATTAAAATGAGTGGATTTGAGTTTAGTTTAGTGAAGCGGAAAGGTAACTTTATAGTGACTCAAGTGGATTTTATCCATAATCGCAGCAAAGTACCACATAAAGGCAAGCAACGTGCTCGATGGGGACCTGTATGGCACCTGAATTTATATACCACCTAGTGTTCCATGTTTGTTGTCCAACTCCAGCCTTCACACTCCATGTTCCTGGCAGCAGTAAGTAAAGTAAGCTGAGGTTTACATCAGTCATGCTGTAGTTTTCTAAATTTAAACCAATTTTCATATGCAGTAAAGCAATACTAAGACAAAGCCTGTATAGCACATTCACTAAAAGGTATACAAATCTAGTTTTCTATAGATTCCACTGATTCAGCTTCTTAGTCAACAGTATTAGTGATTACAACTTTCATAATAGAAATCTACTTGGGTGACAAGTAGAGATGGGCGAACACCAGCCCGGAGTGTCCGCGAACAGGGCGGGTCGAACTTTTAAAGATGTCCGCCGTCCGCCCTGTTCGCGGACACATTCAAATTCCCCGCCTCTAGGCGGGGAATTTGAATCGGAAAAACCGGATGTGACGTCAGTGCCATCACATCCGGTCCATGGAACGCATCCTGGAACGCATCGTTCCTGGTTACGGGAGCCGGATGTGACGTCACTGACGTCACTTCCTACTCTGAGCCGGAATCTTCACTACAAGACCGGCTTCATACCCGGTCCTGTAGTGAAGAGATTCTTCCTCCGGCACGATCTCGCAGGTTCTGATCCTGCCGGAGGAAGAATTTAGATCTTCTTCTGGCCGGCGAACAGGACGGGTCGAACACCCGTACTGTCTGCCGGCGAGAGGATCGGCGAACATGCCGAGTTCGCAGCCGAACTGTTCTCCGGCGAATAGTTCGGTCCATCCCTAGTGACAAGCTGTTCCAAGTGAGGATGTTCCTCTGAACTGTACATGCTTTCATATCAACTGAGCGCTACTGTCTGATTTGCTGAGCTATTTTACATATTGTGTCCTTCAGTATTTAGTTACCTTCAGGATTCATTATTTAAAGGTAAATACGCAACTGCATTCAAGCTTTCTATTTGTAAATAAGGGCATTTTCTATTCTTTAAATGAACGTGCAAATGTTTTAGCTGAAAGAAGTCTGTGAGCACTGTCACCATCTAATCAATGAGCGGTGGCTTCTGTCCAGACCTACAGAAAATGTGGTTAGACGAGTAGAAGATGCATTCAATTTGCTGGTCAAACCCTTGTACATGTTTTCTTGGATAACCCTGACCGCAATCTAGCAGTTATACAGCTATCCTTTATCCTGCTAACAGCTATTTATTTCTTTTTGTTGGGTAGGATGCACCGGGGAGTCTCCTGCGGTGCCTGCTCAAAGAAACCAGGGTCCCCGTTTAAAGTATTGACCAGGAAACAAATACGCATTGATCGTTCGTCAAACTAATAAGTATCAACCCATGTATGGGCACCTTTACTGGCTATTGCTCCTAGGTGTTAGGGCAAAGGTTGAAGTTGAGATGCAAACTCATTGTTAATCTTTAAATTTCCATTGGAGTTATTAGTTGGAGATTTTACACCTTAAAGCAGGATACAGATCCTACAGCACATGCCCCTAGCCCTTCGGGAACAGATGACCACTTTTCTTCTGACAAATCTTCTCATTTTAATTCCACTCACACAGTCCCCACTTTCTTTTCTTTCTCTCTGCTGTCCTTGCCCCTCTTCCTTGCCTTTTTCCATGTCTTCTCCTTGGTCTCCTCCCTTTTTTTTCTGTTCTTCTCCTTCATTATTCTGTATCCCTTTCACTCCTTAACTTCCCTTCCCTTGCTTACTGCATGGACAGTCCATTTCTTCTGTGGTTTTAGGACTTTTAGGACTCGATGCAGCTGCGTTGCGCTTTGTGTATGCTGTAGCATTAATGTCTGCGAAAAACTCTGCAGTTTTCAGTGTGCTGCGCTTGTGTTTTCCATACGTATGGAATGGAGCTTTCAAAACGGCATGCAGGTGTTTTCAGTAATGAGAGGTGCAAGGTGCGTTACCACATAAACAAGCACAGGGCTAGTGTGAAAGTTACACAGGCTTCCTCTGTGTTAATGCTAGCCACACTGTGTTGTAGTAAAAGGGCCCTTAGACCCCTATATCTTTTGAAAGCCTTCTCCAGCAACAGGAGTACCATGCAGAACCCACAGAGAAGTGAAACACTTAATAGGGAGACCACATGTTTTTACCAATGCTTACCAGGTATTTTTGGCAACAATGCCCACCGGGAACAAACGTCAGGTTATCTCTTCTGACCAGTAATGACCAGATCAGGGAATCTTGATATGTCCGTAGGCTCTATTCCACCCAAGTCACTTCACAGGGATGGTCTTCTGCCAGTGTTGTCCTTCCCATGAGGGGCTGGCCACAGTGATGTCTATACAGGGCTTTCCCTAGATTCTACTTGTAGCTTGAAGGCAGCTTGGGACATTGCAGGCTGCTGGGTATTAGATATTTGTGTAATATTTAAACTTCTAATCCATTCAAGTAAAGGTTGTCGCTCTCACAAAAGTGCTTGAACTTTTTATACTTTGTACCCTTATTTGTTTTGACTCATTTTAATGTTGTATAAATTGTACTGATCACTTTATCATTTCTTAATATATATTTAGCTGTTTTTATTTTTGCTTTTTTTTGTCTTCTATACTTTTGTGCAATATTATCCTTTTCTTCTGCCCACAGAAAGAAAGCTAGTAAAACAGTAAAAAATAACTGTTGCATCTAAGACTTGTAACATTTTTCTGTCAATAAACAGATTTCCTCTACGTTCTTTAAATAACTGCAATGTGCTTTTCTTTCTTTCTGGAAGTACTTTCTGGAATTTTCCTTACAAGGCAGCATAGGAATTGCAGCTGCCAACCTCGTTGCCTAGAAACAGCCTCATAGGAGTGGGGTACAGCACTTACTTGACTTCAAGGCTTTTTATTTGGTGGGGGTCAATTCTATATTTTAATATAGAAAATATATAAAAAATGCTTCTATATAATTATGTTTTGCCAGCAGAAACTTTACCCTCTGGTTTGTAGATCAACCCTAGGAAGGTTATAGATACTCTCACCCAGAGGGTATAGATAATGTAACATAAATAACTAAGTTGATTGAAACATCTTCCAACATCCCCTAACACAGTGGTTCCCAACTATGTTTCTGCATGTGTATAATTGTCACGGTGGGTGACACCGGAGCAGTGGTGACACCGGTGGATCTCGGGTGTGGACCCACTGGACCAACTTGCACGGTTGGCAGGGGTGCAAGCTGGCTAGCTGAATAGGTACAAGGTATCAATACGGAAGTCTATTGTCACGGCGGGTGACACCGGAGTAGCGGTGACACCGGTGGATCTCGGGTGTGGACCCGCTGGACCAACTTGCACGGTTGGCAGGGGTGCAAGCTGGCTAGCTGAATAGGTACGAGGTATCAATACGGAAGTCTATATACACTTGCCAAGGTCGGTAGCCGGGATGTCAGACGGGATGCGGGTATGCAGTACCGAGGGTTGAGGCAAAAGCGTAATCCACGAAGCAAGCAAGGGGTCAGGAGCCGGGAGGTCAGACAAGATGCGGGTATGCAGTACCGAAGGTTGAGGCAAAAGGATTGTCCAAGAAGCGAGCAAGGGGTCAGGAGCCGGGAAGTCAAACAGGAATCACAATGAATACACATAGGAGCACAAAGTCCAGGCATCTTCCTGTCAGCTGATCCTGCTAGATAAACATCCGGAGGGAGGAGCGACTGAGGAGGAGTGCTGGACCAGAATGTCCAGCAGAGGGAGCTCCAGAGAGGCTGGAAGGTTAACCCAAGGTGTCCCGGATATCAGAGCTGGAAGCAGACACAGATCCACCCCTCCTGTTAGGATCTTTGACAATAATGTGTGTGTCTGTGTGAATGATGAATGTTTCTGTATGATTGGTGTGTGTCTAAATGTATGATGCATGTCTCCACATGATTTGTGTGAAAACCAAATAAAGTTGTATGAGTTGTATTTCAAATAAAGCTTCACTATTACTAGTACATGATACTGCAAAACACGGCAAGTGTAAAGTGACCCTCAAGCTGAAACTGTAGTTTGAAAGAGGTGGCTTGATAATGTTCAAATCTGGAGGGGGGACCTGCAGGGAAAGTTTGGGAACCACTGCCCTAACCTATAATATTTGATAAAGAAAGTTAATGTGGCACCCACTCACCAGGATCGGGGTCCATGGTACACACTTGGGACTTAAACAGCATAAAAACAGTGTAAGATTACACTGCATAAACTGATGATGAATTGTTTTGTGTAACACAATCTTTGTGTTGACCATTTTATTCTGATGTTAAAGTCCCAAGTTTGTACCATGGACCCAGGTCCTGGTGAATGGGTGCTGCATTCATTTTTACCCAATTTTCACCCTAAGTGTAGCTTGGGGTTACTTGCCTGTTCCCGGCGAGCTTGAAGCGATTCTCTAGATCGACGAACTTGCCAATCATTGTGGTTTACGCCTCTCCAGCATCTTCCATGACATGTTATGTAGGCTTCTGCTCCTCACATGTAAAGGAGCAAAATCGTAGCAGGTTTCATACTACGTTTTTAAAACGTGTTAGGGACTGACCGCTAGTGGGGTTACTAATGCATAACCATCAAGGATAGCATGGAGAACAAATTGTGTCAAAATGCTGTAAACAAGTAGATTTAAACAAAGGTAGAAACAATAGAGGAAGATACCAATAGACCTTACCCTCAAGATCAAACCCACAAGGTAGAGCTTCCACAGCCTTTCTTGTTTGGTCTCACAAGGAACATAAATAGATCACCCTGACATGGGAATGGGTTTCTGGTCTGTGGGAGGGAGACACCTGTTCATATGATGGCATAGCATAGAGGAAGAAATATAAATAGCTTCCATGTAAAGCCCAATGCATTATACCATAGGTTTACCTTTGCTTCCTGTCTCATAGACAGAACCTCTAGACCAGACATTGGTTAAATCCAGCCTGTTTAGTGTTTTTTTTTTTTCAGGCCCTTTGTCACTTCAGTGTCAACATGCTCTGGATCCTCTCCACACATTCCCTGCAATAAGTGGAGGATGCCTAGAGGATCATTGTCATAGTCTCCTTCTAGAGGCCCAGTTGTGTGTAAATGACCAAGTTAATCTGTTGAAATGTCCCACTGGAAGAATTTCGGAACGGGCAGCCCTTACAGGTTGTTTGGGTTTTTAAATTGGACAGAGGGCCCGGCCTGACATTGGGGCCCACAAGTCAAAAAGTTTGCCCACCCCTGCTCTAGACCTCTGTGCTCTTTGGAAAATGTTCACTCAATCCCCCAAAAAAACCTTTCCACAGCATTTCATTGCTGTCATCTTTTCAGTAATCATCTTGTTAATGATGAGAATGTTGATGAGCACAAGCTGGAGAGCATTATGTCCGGCTGATTGGGTTAGAATGGCAGACTTGACATGTTAAAAGTAGGGTGAAGCTTGAAATCATTGTTAACAATGGTGACCTGCATCATGGCGTTGCATAAAAATGGCTTCACAGGCAAAGATATTGTGGCTACTAAGATTGTGCACCTAAATCAACAATTTATAGGATCATCAAGAACTTCAAGGAAAGAGGTTCAATTCT
>CM070043.1:12873869-12898531 GCA_036250615.1 Ptychadena robeensis
GCAAGGCCTGGCGGGCCGGATTTGGCCCGCGGGCCTTGTGTTTGACATGTCTGTCCTAGACCATAGGCAAAGTTGGGCATAGACGTGTCGTTTACTGCCCGATGCTGATCGACTGTGCGTGATGACATCATCACATACAGCCTCTTGTGCAGAGAATCAGCCGGGCATCCGATTTTCGGTCAAATGCGCGCTTGGCGGGAACGCACACGGCAGTCGATCAGCAAAAAAATCTATGTCCAGCTTTAGTATTAGCAGCATATAGCAGCCTCTTCCATCCGCCTTTCCTGGAAGGGCATTACAGAGGAGCCAAACTTAGCTGAGAACTCCTTTAGCTTTAGAACCCCACTGAGCCCACCAAGCTTTAGGACACAAAGATAATATTAGTGTCTTTTTTTAGACAATTACTAGACAATTACTACAGAGTTGTTATTTGGTCACATTGGTAACAACTTTTTCTTATTAGAATCCTTCAAATGTGTTATTTCAATTTGAAGACGTGCCATCCGCTACAAAAACATTGAAACACCAGGGAAAGGTTTAAGCCAAATCCAGGAAACAGGCACCAGAAATTGGCAAGGAAGTTTTTTGAGAGTTTTTGCTTCTTTGCTAATTTTTTCCCATGTTATTTATAAAACAGCGTTTGGTTCAGCGAGCAGCACCCCCTGTGTTGCTGGATATGAATGATAAGACACGATCTCATTTGAATTTGGACCATTAGCAATGGATGAGTTCATAAATTTTTCATGGGCTTGGCAATCGGAAGGTCTTCCGAGTGACATCCAGAGGTAGAATGTCCTACTTTTACCGGTCATGAGTTTCTGTTGTCCCGCAGCGCTGTGTTGGATTGGAATCGAAAATCTGTTCATATGGACTTTGCCATATCATGCCCATCATGACAACATTTGCTTGTTGCCTAATAATCTTTTGCCAATATTATTTGGCTTTTATCAGAGAAAAACATGGCACAATAGACCCTTCAACATGTACAAAGAATTTCATTCAAACTTCAACTGACTTAAAAAATGACATTTCCCACTACACTACAAAGTCAACCTACATGACAGCAGCGTAATACTTCATTCATTTTTGCAGAATACAGATATTACAGTGAATTGCTCGTGTTGCCATTATTAACAGTGATTATGAGTTTAAAATAAACTAGTATAAATGATTCTGGACTCAATCCATCGCAGCCAATATTGGAGAGGATTAGGACTCCGAAGCATGCGAAGGAACGAGCGTACAGCGCCACAAGACAGGATTGGAGATTGTTGTTGGTACTTTCAAAAACACATGAAAACGCTCTAATCTCTTTCTTCGTTTATCAAAGGAAGTTGTGGAACATTTTGCTATTAAAAACATAGCCCCAAACAGTTGGACTTTAGCCATGTCTGTTTTGGAAAAAGATGATATGGAGAGTAGTGCTGTGCATTACTTGACATGAAGACCTCACAAGCAGGAAAACTTTTCATATCGAAAGTGGAAATCAGACTTTTATATCTTTAATTTGCGTTGGGAATGTGCAACTTTAAAGTTGATGATTTTGGGGGAAGATTTAAAATGGAGTGGTATGGCATCACTATGGTCATACAAATGCTTATAAGAAAGATGAAAAACTCTATGCTTTTCATTATATCTTTACACACTATTTTCCTGCATCATTGTCCTTCTACCTGTAGGTCCTACCAGCCAGTCTCTTTTTTCTGAGCTTTCTCTAATAATAAAGTACACAAGGTCTCACTTTTTAAAAGTATTCATTGATACCAATATCCCTCATAACAGTACTAAGAAAAGAAAAAATATTTTTCTTATATAATGAGTTTATTGAGTCCCTACATACACTGGGATTCAATTGGCTTCAGGTTTCATCACAAAAGAAGTCCATTTGGTTTTGAAATAAACCTTTTCATTTATTTTAACATCATTAGACAAATATTGTAAATAAATATTTTTCTACCAGGCCACTCTCATAAAATTTTTTGCCACAGTTATCATATAGACAGTGTGCCATGTGTTTATGTGTCATTAGGTTTTTAAGGAGGACTTAGCAATGCAGAGAAACAGGATGTGCCTCAAAAAAAGTATAAAGAGATAATTTTAGGATCTTAAAATGCTACATATAAGTATATATATTTAATATAACTGCTACATATGTATCTGAAGAATGGAAACAACAAAAAACCCAGATATTTAGTAGAGATGGTCGTATTTGTTGACTAGCTAGCCTAATTGATTGGAAAGCCCCTGAACATGCTATCTTCACCAAATTGCAAATGTAGAGAAGTGCTGTGGAAACATTACTCTCCAAGTCAATAAGGTTTTAGGTGTTTGGCAACTTAGCCATCAGATTTTCTATGTGATTAAGGTTTGGAGAGTGACTAGGCCACTTATGGACCTCAGCCTGCTTCTTTTTGAGCCAATCATTTCTAACCTTTGGGTCATATTTATTCTGAAATACCCATAAACAACCCATTTTTATTGCCCTTGCTAATGAAAGGAAAGTCCCCTTTGGATGTGGTGAAGGTGTCTTGTCCCCTTAGAAGAAAAACACACAACACAGAATGTCTCCACCTCAATGATGGTGGGGTTGGTGTTTTTAAACATAGCAAGTTTATTTCATGGCGTAGAGCTTTGCTTTCATCTTACCAAATGGGCATGTCCTGCCTTGGGCAGGGTGACCTTGCAGGCACTGCACGATTTCTGTCCTTCACAGCATAGTGAGTTACCAGTTGTTTTTTTTTGGAGATTATAGTCCCAGTTGCCTTAAGATCATTGAGTTCCCCCTGTGTAGTTTTGAGTTGTTTCAGCACTGTTCTAATCAATTTCACGATGTGAGATCTTGCATAGAGCCCCAAACTTGCATGAGATTGACATTTATTATGTGTTTCTTCCATTTGCAAGTTATTGCTTCAACTGTTGGTACCTTCTCATCAAGCTGCTTTGCCAGTCTTGTAGTCTTGCAGTCCATCCTTGTGTAGATCTTCAATCTTGTCCCTAATATCCTTGGGTAGCTCTTTGGACTTGGCCATGGTGGCTAGCTTAGAAAGCCTTTATTCAAATGATTGTTTACTGTCCTGTAAGTATATATTTATGTATACAAATATTATGAAAGGGCTGGCGGGTGGCTTTCAATCACCAACCAACCATTTTAATTCTAAGCCTATGGGCAACTGCCTGACTTTAGCCTAACTCAGAGTTCTATTAGATTGTTAGCATGATCGGGCAGGGCTCTCAACTGCTCTTGTGCCATAACCTGTGTGTTATCTTGTGCTGAATCTCAACTTCAATGTACAGTGCTGCATAATATGTTGGCGCTATAAAAATAAAAATAATTATATTACACATATAAATTACAAATCAGAATTCACCCCTAGGAATAAATCAAACAGGTGAATCTTAGTGCCACATCCTCAATAAAGTTAAGAGAACACAGGTTTATTGTTAAAAAGTCATTAGTATTATTAGTGGGATCAATACATGGAAATTTATTTTCATGTTTGAGTAATGGAGTTTTCCACCTTCCCAGCAAATATTTACACATAGTCCACTAGATGGCGGTGTTGTCCAAGTTTGCTTACATTTCACCAGCCGATGTTGGAAACACATGGAGCATTCAAAGAGACTGCTAGCGCCTGCAAACCAGTGACCACTAAACACCCAGACAAGTAAGTGGGGCCCTGACTAGAGTGTAAGGCTATGTCTCCACATCCATCGGGACCCCCTACGCTAAGTGCAGTGCTTGGCGGGGGGATCCGACGGAGCACATACACCTTACCTGCTCGGCGGATGCTGTGTTCTCACGGCGCTGGGCCGTTCTGCTGATGCAGGGGTAAACGTAGTCCAGTACGTTAACCCTTGCATCGGAGGATGTCTGAACAGAGCATCTGCCGGCCAGCTAAAGTGTATGTGGTCCGCCGGAAACCCCCGCCAAGCACTGTGCTTAACATAGGGGCCCCGATGGATCACACAATGCTGCGGAAACCCCCCTAAGACGTGGGTGGCTTTTTCAGCACATTTTTGGGGCTGAAAAAGTCGGCTTATACATGAGTATATACGGTAATTAAAATTATCCATGATAAGTTCAATTTCAGGATCAAATTGAATATTTGCAGTCCAAAATATTTATTTTCCTTTCTACTCAAAAACTAACAAAAAGGTAATTTGTAATTCATGCTTAAGAAACATATCCAAAAAAGTCTCATAAAAACAATATATGCATGAGGAAGAATTCCCAGAGCATTCTAGATTAGCTAATCACAGAGACTGAAATCCCTCTATTGATTCTAATTATTCTGTGGTTCAAGATAAGAATGATGGAATTGCGATGGCTACGTGTGCTGATGACAAAGACCAGCTCTAAACTTGAACAGGGTTTTTAGCAAAAGTAAAAGAGTTCACTGTAATAGTTTACCTCACATGACAAAGTATATATATATATATCAAATATATATCAAATAGAAATTCCCATTTTGAAAGAATGCAACCTTCTCTAAAGTTGCCTGGCTGAGAAAGTTAGACTACATGTGAGGTGTCCAAGTACTGTCTAAGCTGTGTGAACTGAAGGCTTCCATCGCCATACCAAGAAGTTGTCCTGTCATCCCTGTCCTATTAATTTAAGCACAAACTGTAATTAGATGTAAGTGGTGCTGTTCCCACAGAAATGAATGGCAGCATCTGGAGAGAGACGACTGTTCCAAGCCCTTTTTGGCTACCAGTTCGCCGCAAGTTAGCAGTATGAAACGAGGGCTTCTATCCAGACTTCTGTCGGCCTAATTTTATATCTTAGGATGCAAAACGTTAAATCCAATATTTTTGGTGGCTTGCTGTGAAGGGTGGACAGCGGATCACATTCCAGACTTTTCTGCTGGCGTCCCCTCCTGAGAGGCCTGAGCATTTCTGTATCTCCGTGTACTTTACAAGTGATTTGAAAGTCACCTGGGCACATTATGGCTGCAGAACAACGATTATCAAGCTTGACAGTATCTGGGCACCTGTTTTCCCGGAACAATTTGGTTGTTTTCTATCCTTTAACACTGAATTGTAATTTGTTTTTATATTTAAAAAAGTTTATAGCAAGAATGTACCCGAATCTCCACCTCTAAGCTCAAGGACTGCTTAGCAGAGCAGATTTCGGTGCTCAGCCCAGATCAAAATGATAAAAAATACTTTTTGAATCATATTTTGTCTCTGTTTAGGTCATTAAGTAAGATGAAATGAAAATGCTGTATGTAGTACATGTTCAACATTTCACCAAAATAAGTGCAGAACCCTTCTCTAGCACTTTCTATACATTCATCGGCCCCCTTTCTGTTCACTTGCAGCCTCTGGACCAGTGATGGGCAACTGAGTTGATATGGAGGGCCACAAGTGCGGCCCTCTGCATCACTAAAGGACCGCACATAACTTTTTCAATCTATTCTGACTTGTATAAGCATTTTATATTGTGGAAATGACAACAGGTAGAGATAGAAGACATTATTTTTTTCATTTTTACATAACAAAATGTATTTTAAATAAGCATTGGGTAACACTCTAGTATGGTGATGCACATTTTGATACAGAGGTTATGTGATGCAATATGAGTTCCTATGCCCTATGCCCCGGGCCTCAACCTAGCCTCTGGACAGTCTGCAGCATTCCTGTCACACATCTAGTGCCAAGAACACAACCAGGTACAAAAACCAAGTGTACTATCATTTATTTTAATTAGGTAGATGAAAGAGTGAAAGTTTTACCCACAAGCATAGCCAAATATGGCATGTGTAATATCTTATGTAGGTAAGTATTGCCAATAGTGATACTAAGGGTGTGGAGGAACTAGGCCTACTGTAGGCTTGACAATGGGGAAAGTACTCCCCAAAATGTGTTCTTTAGGTCAGTGTTTTTCAACCACTGTTCCTCGGCACACTAGTGTGCTACGGGATGTTGCCTGGTGTGCCGTGGGTTTTTGACCCCACCCTCGGCCCTCCTATCTAGCTGCCTCTTATAGTATAAGTCTTATACTATAAAAGGCAGCTAGATAGGAGGGCTAAACAACCGCATCCTCACAGAGCCGGTCCGTGAATAACACGGATCGGCTGTATAAGTCTTATACTAAGACTTATACAGCCAGTACAACTCTAGTTGTACTCTGAAACTGAGCCAACTGACAGTGTTCACAGGAATACTAATCCGAGAAGATGGTAAAAAAAAAGGAGGAAGAAGTGAGGGATGGGGGCTAGGAGATTTTGGGGGGTGTTAATGTTACCCTCCCCACTTGTCTAGAGGATGTGCAGGGTAGGCAGCTAGGAAAGAGGAGGGGGTTACCATACGCGCTTGTTGGTAGCATGCGCAGAGTGTCACTTCCAAATTTTTGGAAGTAGGGGCTTGCACTGCGCATTTTGATGTCACTTCTGGTGAGTTTCCTTTATTTGGAAAGGAAAAACTTGACAGGTATGCTAATATCATCTGATAGTACCCAAAAGATTTCCTAGTTGGCTGCTCTCTTTGAGTGCCCTGCATCCTACAGGAATCTTAGTACCTATTGGATATATTTCTCTTGTTTTTGTTGTGCCAGACCTTGTATCATTTATGGGCAAATCAAACATAATTAGTAGCAGGGGGAGGGAGAGCAACCATCTATAGCCATATGTGTGCCACATCCCACTTAATATTAGAACAAAATACGTAAGAGGAAGAACTTTGTCCCATTCAATGGTGAGGATAGAGGGACTGTGGGATTTTAAACAGCACTGTATACTCAGACTAGAGTTATAGGTAATTTATACAGTACAAAGGAAAACAGTAGCAGTCAGTGCAAATATTTTACACAACTTGTTTCTTAATGAAGCTGATGTTACAAAATAGTCGTATCTTTAACCAAATGCAGGTAAATGCAAATAATGTGCTATTCCTTAACAGAACAAACTCAACATGTTTTGCAATTTATATTGCTTCCTCAGGAGAGGTTAAGGATATTGCAGTCTAAAAATAAATCATAATAGACATAAATAAATATGTATATATATATATCCCCAAAAGACTCCCGTGCCCCATTCTGCAATCCACGTCTGGGTGACATGGACCCTCTATGTCCTCTACTCCTCGTATATACAAACAAGAATACATCCTATCGCGCTGTCATGTGGTAAGACTAGCTCTCCATCATAGTTGAGACTTTTGGGGATTTATATACATATTTATGATGTCCGTTATGACTTATTTTCCCTAGGTGTATGCTGTCCACTGGTTGTGCTGGTTGTAAGCAATGATTTTGGCTGCACCGTGGATGACTCAGCTCTACCTTTTGTTGGTTCTTCCCCTCCCTCTCTTTATGAGAGAAATGAAGAGACCACCACGCCTGAATCAGGAATAGTGCTTGTGGGCTGTGCACTATGATATGTATGGCCATTACATGATCCACACCTGATTACAGCGGTCTCCATGGAAAGCAACGGACATCGACCATGGTGTACGGTCATGTATGATATCCCTGTTTTCAAGCTGGATTGATTGGTCCCACTCGAAAACTGGGATAGCCGCATATGATATGGGCGAGATAGATGGCCTTGAGCACGCACGGTGCTCGAAGAGACCATCGATCTGGCCCATATCTACACATGTGTTCCCAGCTTAATCCTTGCTGTCTCCATTGTGCATATCAGCACACCAGTTTTAAAAGAATGCTTATGAAAATTGCACTCTTCTGCACTGCTCTGACCAACAACATAGGATTATTCCTCCTGATGAAGCCCCTATAGGCGGGCGAAATATGCTGAGGGTCATCTGATTGGTTGAATATTTATTTATTAGAAGCATTAAGAGGTGGAATCAGCAACACTGTCATTTATATTGTTTGTGAAAATTATGTTTTAATGAGACTGGTATTCTAATCTGTGGTGCCACCCAACATATTGGTTACTGGCTGGATGGACCTTTGGAGAAAGCATGAACAAGGGTGAGAAGGGGATAAGGGACACCATAATATATACCGTATATTAAAAGCTAGAAAAGGGTAGTTTAATATTATTAAAAAGTTAATTTTTTTGAACTTCCAAGTTATGATGTGTGAGCTCCACTGGAGTATTTATATTAGGGATAAGTGGTTCTCATAGGAAAAGTTTGATTTGAACAGACGATCAGGCTGGCCTTTCCTCATTCACTGTTCTGGATCAATTGATCATGTCTCATTTCAGCCTCCTGTGTCTGTTTAAACAGGATCAGCCAGTCAGAGCAGTACTAATTGATCAGCTGACCAAATGTGAGTTCTCTTGTAGACAAACTTTTTTAGATTAACTTTCCACCAGCCTCTGTGATGAAGTCCCCAAGGGGGTAGGTAACTGAAAAGCAGAGTTCACCTGAAATGGCCAGAATATTTACTTTGTAGGGGGGAAAAATCTGATATATTTTATAGTACTGTATAACACAAATATTCATACATCATTGTAGATTTTATTATGACTAATATTGTTTTATTGGGTCTTAATCATGGTTTTGCCATTTCATGTTAGACTGCTAGTTACTTTTATTCAGTTACAAACATTACACAACTTTCACTCTAAGCCTTTCTTTTCAATCTTTCCTCAACCAAAACTGGTCTTGTTAAAAATGCAGAAGGAAGCTTTGGTTTCATGCCTGGGTGAGATCCCAGAGGCTGTTAGGTTCTGCCAAATATATCTACATTTCATTGCCACGAGCTCCAGGAAACACATGTCTGCTCCTGGCTGCTAGGATGGTGAACCTTATTTATAATGAATTAGTCCAGTGGAGTCTTGTGACTTACAATTCTATGAAATCAACTTGGTGAGGCAACTATAAGTGGTAGCTACACAGTATGGTTACAAGACCTTGTAAATATATTACGTATAATATTTTCCAGCCTAGACCAACTGAACATATTCAATATATGTCTTTTTGTAATGTCAAGGCAATTTAATGTATGTATGTTTTTATAGTTCCATTTCACACAGTGGATACTAATAATTTTTTTATTTTTTTTTTTATAATTTTTTATATAAAAACAAAGACTACCTCTTTAGGCAGCATTCACATGACACATTTACAGATACCCATGTGAATGGTGCCTAAATGTGGCCTATAACTTATACAGTTCAACTGAAAAACAAACAATAGAAACATTAAAAAGTTACAATAAAATGGTTGCATAAGCCTTAGTACCCTGTGCACACCCTTGGTTGAAGCACCTTTAGATTTCATGGAAGTATTCTTCTTGGGAACTATTCTATCAGCATGGCAGATCTTGATATTCTTATACTTGCCAACTCTTTTTTGCAAAAGCACTCCAAATCTGTTAAACTATGAGGGCATCTCTTGAGCATACCGCGTGCCGCGAGTTTTATGGAAAACATTCGGAAAATATTCGCATTTGGCAATATTCGGGTTTTTTTTTTAATTGCGAATATCTGTAGTTTTTTTTTTTGCGAATTCCGCGCGCGCAATATATGTTTAACACGGCGCGAATTTTTACGCAAATTGACGTGACGATTTGCGCAATATTCGCATCACCCCAATATTCAATTAAAAAACTGTTGATGGTGTTGCTAAGCTCTTGTTGCAGCCTTCCCATTCGTCCACTTGCATTGAGAGGCATGTGTAATGGGTAAAAAATACCGAATATCTGGAATTGCGAATATTCGGCAATATATGCACCATCTTCGCGAATTTCCGAATTGCCGATATTCACGATTAATATCCGGAATCTGAATATTCGCGATCATCACTAGTGAGGACTAGTGATAGGCGAAAATCATCCGTGGCCATTCGCAAACAGGCTGAAAGTCCTCATGTTTGTGGCAAACCTCCAGCAGTGCGTCTGTGTCCCTCACCGTCTACCATCGAAATTATCTTGACAGTCAGTGGTGTGTGTATTCTTTCACCAGCCAGATCTGTTTTAGATCCCTGGTGCGGTTGATCAAGCCAGCTGAGTTTTTCAGATCCCAGCATGGTTCCCCACTATCTTTGCATGTGCAGATAGTGGGGAGCCGTGCAGGGAACTAAAAAAATCAACTTGACAGGCGCTGGTGGTGTGGGTATTCTTCTGCCAGACGGATCTTTTTTAGATCCATATGCGTCTGATCCAGCCGGCGGAAGTGCACCCACACTGTTGGCAAAGGGAGTAACACCCGTACTAATTGCCAGCTAGAAGAAAACAGAACATGCCATGTTCGCTGTGGACTGTCTACCATCCCTAGTGAGGACTGTAGCACAATGTTTTTTGTTGTTGTTTATACATGTTATATTCTTAGCTCTCCTATAGCATGGGTTAAAGAAGGCTTTTATTAAGGGATAATTCAGGTATTAACATGTTAATCAATACATTTTTAATTATGTATGGAGAAGTTTTCATCTGCCCTTTTATGTGTTTTTCATACAAGCGGTATTCCGACACCAGGCTGGGGACCAATGTTGTGCCGCCAGCCCTTTGTTGTCTGTCTACAGATTACAGGAAAACATCAGTAAAAATTAGTTTTTTTTGTCTAAAGTGTATATGATTTATGTCCAGTGAATAACAGTGAGAGTGAATTTTTTTTTACAGCTGAAATATAACAATGAAGGTTTGCCTAGGGGTGTAATATTTAAACTGCAAATAATGAGAGGTTAAGTACCAAACTAAAAATATTTCACTAATAAGGTTGTTCAAGATCTGAAGGGTCAAAGTGAGAGAATGAGAGAAGGCACATGAGGGTTAGGGTTGTAAAATCTAACACCAAGTAAGCATTAGCTGACAGCTGAAATATAACTATAAAGTACACCAGCTAGAGGTGTGATATTTGGAGAGTAGTAGTCTTGGGTATTAATTGCTGACCTTTTCAGAGATGTAGTACTTATAGTGTCGGAGATCTGTGGATTCAATGTGACAGTCTCACATCTAAAATGTGACTTTGAAGAGTTGCAGCTAAAGCAGGGTACAGACGTGGTCAAATCGATGGCCGTTTCGAGCGCCGTGCGCGCTCATGGCCATTTATCTGACCCATATAATCTGCCCCTATAGCTGTTTTCGAGCGGGACAAATCAATCCCGCTCGAAAACAGCCTTATCGGACATGACCGTTAATACGGCGATGTGGGATGCTTTGCCTGGGTCTCCAGGCAAAGCTCTGGTGAGGAGGAGGAGACTGGGAGAGAGTTCTGCTCTCCCTGGCTTCTCCGATATCTGACAGCAGTCATCACGCTGCTGCAGGGTACATCGGACGGCTCGAATATCGAGCTGTCTGTACCCTACTTAAGGGTTTGAAATTTATACTGCAGGGGTTAGTTACTAACCCAGGGTTTTACTACTAATGAAATTTGAGAGTTTAGAATGGTACAGTGGATATTGTAGGAATGTATCCAATGTTGAGTCCCACAATTACCCCTGATGGTCCATGGCAAATTTTCATTTTATCTGCTATCAGAAAAGTTCTCCGCTGGTTTACATCTTCCTCGACTTTCGATTTTGTAACCCTCGCCACTAGTATCTAACCCTAGGTACCCTCTAAAATGTCACTAGGCTGAGCCCTAGTGGGGATTTTTAAGGCACCAATATTCACAATGATAGTAAACACAAACTTACAGTTTATTGAACATCACAAAAAGATAATATATAGTAAAAAAAAGTCCAGTTATCATGACTGAGCCACCCGGTATCTGCACTGCCTTCCATTCTAACACAATTGTTTACAGGCACCATGATCATATGTGCCGCAAGGAGATAATGGATCAAATCTGCTCTCCGACACGTTTCACCCTATCAGCAGGCTTCCTCATTGAGCATGTATCTCATGTGTGCCAATACCATAAACAAAAACTTGACACAGTTATCTTTAAAATAAATAGAATAAAATATCAATATCAATGTAAATGTACATATGTAATTATCAATGGGCACTAAACTCAGCAACATAAGCGCATTAAAGTAAAACAATGCCCCCCCTCCCCCCCACAAAAAAATTACTTATTGTCTGTGATAAGAACTGTCTAAAATGAATACAGTGTTTTCTGTTTTGCCCTATTGTAGTACAATTTTATTACCTTTTGATCCCACTAACCAGAGTGAGGAAACATGAAAGTTGATAATGCTGCTATAAGGATGGCTACATAACTAAAAATTGCAATGACAACACAACATTCTAAACTGCTACCTATATAATCAAATGTAAACAAATTGTCCTTTTTGCTGTGGCACAATTTATTCAAGGCAGCCTTACATGACGTTTACACAAGGAACACCAGGCGAGAGAGTAATCCAGAATGCTGAGATCTTTCTCTTTTATATATCCTTTGGTTACTGCAATTACAAGTCATTTTATAAAGGATTTTCAATTTTTAAGAAAGCACACTTTTGTACTTGATCCAGCTAAAGGGATTTTCTTACATTACTCCCTATAAAAAAAACACATCTTTAAACTTGTAATGTTATTTTCTTATTCATTAGTATGGGTGCCTGTAGGGCACATTGCGAAATGGGTTAAAGTTACAAAGTTATGCTTATAAAAGGCTCATGGTAATTTTGAGTATCAGGAGGCTTTTTTTTATTATTATTAATTTTCGAAATCTTAAAAGAGCAAAAGCTAAAAAGAGATTGGATTAAGTATATTCTTGCACACAGTTATTCCAAACACCCTTAAGGAGCACAGACCCGAGTTACAGAAGATATTATGCAAATGAGAATATATCTGAGTGCCTGCTAGGGTCGTTGATGTAATATTTTCCATGGTTCGTTAAACACATCAAGTAAAAGGGCTGACCTT
This sequence comes from Ptychadena robeensis, assembly GCA_036250615.1. Classification (NCBI taxonomy): domain Eukaryota; kingdom Metazoa; phylum Chordata; class Amphibia; order Anura; family Ptychadenidae; genus Ptychadena; species Ptychadena robeensis. The sequence continues at coordinate 12,886,597 of CM070043.1, forward strand.
GCTATAAAATGACATTAGAGGTATTTATTTTTAAAGTGTGATTTTTTTTTTCATGGAATAGAAGAATATATCAATGGAGCAGGGAAGTCATTTTGCAAAACGGGATCTCATCACACATAGCGCACACATCAACACAGATTGCAATAATAACCGGCTTCTAGAGAGACCAAAGATTTCTTTCTTAATTTTTTTTTTTATCTCTATCACAGCTCTGGTCTGGCTGCTAGCGGAGGATTATCACCACTCCCAGACGTTGCAAGCGATACAAGATGCTTTTCATTAGCGTGGGGATGGTGAGAAGAAAAGCAACCTGGGGCCTCATTCACAAAACTGTGATAACGGGAAGCTTTAAGTAGGCTTGAGTGAATGGTTTACTTGACAAGTAATATCTGACGCTGTGCTGGGGATGATTCCTAAACAATTCATTTATTTGATGTGGCTTGCCGACACTTACGTTTCCGTATACTAATAAGCTGGTTTTGGGCCCCAAGCAAGTCATTTTTGTAAAGCAGCTTCCCATATGGTCGCATGATTAACTTTTTTCCTTTAATTATCCTTTTTCGTTATCAATTAAGTACACAAGTAGAACTAGCCCTGTATGCATGATGATGTATTTAATAAGTATTTCATTTAATAGTGTACAAAATATTTAACATGGGAAAAGTGTTGATATCAAGCCTTATTAACAGTTTGTTGGCCTTTGTAAATTAACCAAGTTTTTTTTTTTATCATGCAACAATATGCAAGGTCAGATTTAAAGCATCGTCATTTAAATTTGTAGCTCAGCCAGTGGCAGTTTTAGGCATGGGCAACAAGGGTGGTATCGTAGTGGGTGACATTGGAAAAAAAATATTCGCCCACCCATGCTCCGGCCCACAACTTCATCCAGTGGGAAAGAGGAGTTCAGTTCGGGTGGTGGTGACTGAAGTGGTGCAGAGATGTGTCTCCGGGCACCGCCTGGCAGAATTAATGCCTCTTGAGGCTTAACCTGCATCACAACCTCTGTCGAACCCTTCCGACAAAACTACCTGGTCAGACACCGCTACCAGAGCAGGAGGGCACTAGACAGGCTAGAACCTCCCCTGAAATTCTCACATTTTCTGTGGTCAAGGTTTTTTAAAATAAAGATTGGTAGATCTGCACTCTGGGCTCCCAAATATTAGGCATGCACACACAGGCTTCCCCTTGGGTTATATAAATCATCCAAAAAAGCAGATCACTCCGGTGCTGGATCTCCTCTCTGCACTTCTACAAAGACCTCCCAAAACACGATCAACACAGTTGTTATGGAATCCGCACTCAGATCTTGTGTCCATCAATGCTTTATTGAGATTTTCCAAGAAAGCATTAGTCCATAGTACACCAAACCCACACAGGTCTCCGGGCACCAGCTGGCAGAATGAATGCCTCTTGAGGCTTTACCTGCATCACAACCTTGGTCGAACCCTTCCCACAAAACTACCTGGTCAGACACCGCTACCACCCCCAGTGCAGGGCAGAAGGGTCCTAGACAGGCTAGGAAACTCCCCTGGAATTCTCACATTTTCTGCAGCTGTGGTCCAGGTTTTTTAAAATAAAGATTGGTGGATCCGCATTCTGGGCTCCCATATATTAGGCATGCACACACAGGCTTCCCCTTGTGTTATATAAATCATCCAAAAAAGCAGATCACTCCGGTGCTGGATCTCCTCTTGGCACTCATCAACCATGAGAAAGAGGACTAGTGTCATGCAATCTATTTCTGAAACTGTATCAGTACAGTAAATACTGTGCATGCCAAGGCTATGTTTCCATTACGTGGGGACCACTCCGCTAAGCATATACACTTAGCGGGAGGTCCCGACGTAGCAGATAGACTTACCTGCTCGGCGGAGGATCTGTCTTCACTGCGCCAAGCTGCTCCGCAGATGTAAGGCTGAACATAGTCCAGTACGTTCAACCTCTGCACCGGCGGATGTGTAAACAGACCATCCGCCGGCAGGCAATGTCTGTGTGATACGTCGGGATCCCCACTAAGCATATACGCTTAGCGGAGGTATCCCAACGTATAATGGAAACAGCCCCTTACAGAGCAGGCCTGGTGGTAGTAAACTAGAATGCAGACACCAATATATATTTAACAGTTCAAACTTTATTTGCACAGAGGTGGTCAAACAGAAATCAAGTAATGTAAATAAGGCTGTAGCCAGTCCACATAAAGTGGTTTAGAAATTACACTTGCCACTCATAAAGTGCTCCCGATTTCCAGTTGCAGTTGCAGAAGATGTGGCCATTTATTTGAAAGGACTTCCTCATACACAAAGCATCACCATATATTTGTGTGGTATTGGGGTTCCATTCAGTAGGCAACACAAAGGTGTAAATGGACCAAAACCTAGCACAACTGAATCACTTATGTTTTCCTACTTTCTCTTTGGAAGACAATTAACATCTGTTTTAGATATTCAGAAGATGATCACACAACTTACTGGTCAACTTACTGGTTTACAGATTTCCTGTTCTCTAACCTAAAATTCCTAACACTCTCCTACAGGACGTTTTTGACACAACCAAACTTTTTTCACAAAACTACACACTTATGGTTTCCACTCAATCTGAATTTAAACCCCAATATATTTCACATTTAATGGAAAAGGAAACCCAATACCCCTGCTACATCATTCAGCAAAAATTTAATGAATATGAATTTATGATGTCTGTGGTTTGTATTTGGCACTCCAAAAATTACTAAATTACACAGAATTTTTATAACATATCTCTTTTTTTGTGCTACGTCTGTAATTAGGGAAAATAGATGAATTCTTGATATTTTTTGGAGTAGCCCTCTTCTTAGGTCCCATAGCCACACCATTATCAATAACTTTAGAGGACTGACCATGGCTTAGACCACTAGCATCACTAAAGGGTTGCACATAACATTTCAATCTATACTGACTTGTATAAGCATTTTTAATGAAAAAAAAGGACAGCAGGCAGAGCTAGAAGACGTTATTCATTTTTAAATTACAAAACTTGTTTAAAATGATACTTCAAGCATTATGGAGCATTGTAGTATGGTAATTTCCATTTTGTGTCATATACATCATCAAAGGCTATGTGCCCAATAGATATCAGCACAGCCTCTTATGATATCTATGGGGCACATAATTTTTTAATCAAAGGTTATGTGCCCCTATGCTGAGGTTATGTGCCCCAATATATATTAAACAATCACCCCTGTTCATTGGTGGAATAGTGGGAGCATAGGCACTCACCAGTGTGCTGATCCCCCACCAATACTAGAGGAGACGCAGAGATGAGGCGAGTGACTTTCCCAGGCGTCATCTAGGTTGCCGATTGGCTACACTGGTCGATTTTTCACTCGACTTTTAACCGATCCATCACTGTGCACGTTCACGGGATCGATCGGCGATTGATTGGCAAACAATTGGGATCTAGCCACACTGACCCCCAAAAATCAGAATTGACTAAAAATCCGATCGGACATTGAACCGACATGTTGTTTTTTTTTGGGTCGCTCTTTGGCAATCAAAGTACATTGGTGGACCCATAGCTCCCTATGCAGCAGCCTTTCTGATCGATGGATTTTGTGGAATTGGACAATTTGGAGATTGGGTCATGTCCAAATCGATCACAAATCAGATTCCATGGGTGGTGTTCCATCGATTCCTGGTCCAATCAATCAACATTCTACAATCTCCTGGAGTGATCGGATCGGGAATCGATGGGTAACAAATTTACCCGTGTTTGGCTACCTTTACGTACACCTATCACATATGTTTATTGCCTCTCTCTTCCCACTCTAAGAAGTTCCTGGGAAAGGACCTGTCAGCGGGGGATCGGCAGACAGGTGAGTTTTTATGCCCTATGCAATAACAGTTCGGGGGCTGCAAGTAAAGGACAGAGGAGGGCCACCGAAGAACACCCAAAGGGCCGCATGTGGTCCCCTGGCCGCAGGTTTGGCACCTAGGGCTTAGACCATGCCCAATGGAATCAGAAAAGTCTTCCTTTGTGTATCAGTGGTTGTCCAAAGTTACCAATATCCAGGATGCATAAGGCCCAGGGCTCTTGTGTGACTTGCACAGCTTTGGTAGGACAGAAAAGGATGAGTACATGCATTCATGTATCTTAGTATTTATTTCCTAGCTATGTTTATATGTCTTACTTTACTACTGATATCTTACTCTTTTGAATATTTACAGTGGATTACACTTCTAGATATCCTCTGTGCCTTCACTCTTTACAGGACTAAGGCTGGCCATACATGGGTCGATACCCATTCATTTGATGAACCCACTAGAACAGCATGATGTGATTGATTGTTCTGTGATTGAACGTTGACTCGACGTGCAGCACTTCTGTGCAATCGATCCAGTTCAATACTTTGGATGGTGACCCTGGATCTACATCAAGAGTAATGGCAATTGAACAGGGATTTACCAACATGTTGGTTGCTTGTTTGATTGACGTTTATTTGAGCTGGATCAATCCAAAGGGTGGCTGCAATCAATTTGAGCACAATCACAGCGAACACGCATCAGCAACCGATTAACCTCTAAACTATAAAAAAATCGAGTCGTGTATGCCAAGCTTATGACATGTGGTGATGTAAGTACACAGAGGACGCCATAAGTAAACTAATCAAGTTCCACAAAGTTTAGTCTAAGCCGTAATATGTTTGTGTGCACTGGAAGAGATCAGCAGGGTACAAAAAATATAGGGAACATAAACATAGCACGCTGATTGATATTTAGCAAATTCAAAATTCTCTGACAATCTACTTTGAATAATTTTTTTGGTGAGTTTAGAATAAATGTAAATTTTATACTATGACCTGTGAGAGACCCATCCTCACTCTTCCTGATGACCAAGGCTAAGAATTTGGTATGTGGTCCCAGATGAAGAAGGCAACAGTATGAAGGCTTAACCACCTTGCCAGCTATTCTAGGTTTTACTCCTCAGGCCCCTGTAGTACACATGGATAGAGGTCACATTCTAACCAACACTCGAAAGGCTTCTGCCATTTTGTAGTTTCAATGTACTAGAAAGACATATATCATCAAAGAACGATGCCACCATTGAAAACAGGTTTATAAAAATTGCAGACGTGCACGTCCAAAGCTTTTGTTTAAAAGGAAAATCAATGTGCAGCAGCATTTCAATTAAGAAAAACTAGGATGGTTTACCTGATAAAATGTTCCCTGTGTGAGTGTAATTACATATTTCTGCCCCACAGAGATTTTTTAATTTCTCTTCGGTTTGTTTGCCTTGAAATATTTGTCACCAGAGATCTTATTGATTTTAAGGCAGTGTGGACACATTGTGTGCCTTGTTTTCATTTTCGATCTCCCACAGGACAGAGCATCTTTGAAGAAGATGTTTTGGGGGTTTTGTTCAGTATATACAATCACAAGTTTTGTAAGGATCTTATAATAATAGTATAAACAGTGGGTGAATGATGATGTATCAGCTCATATAAGGCAGTGAAGGGCTATTAAATTGACCCTTGAATGAAAAAAACCTAGCTCCTATTGTAAGTTGACCATGCTTAACCTATACACTTTATATATAAAGAAGAGGTGGGGACAGATCAATTCACAAAGTGGTGAACAGACGTCAGTTCTAACCAATCCAGGTAGGTACTGTATATACTCGTGTATAAGCTGAGTTTTTCAGCCCCAAAAAAATTGAAAGAAAATCCACTCACCTAAGCTGAATTTCAGGCAGGCAGCTTCCCTCTTCACTGCATATCTTCTTTGAGCTCTACATGATTTCCGACTAACAGCTGATCGATGTCAACAAACTTCACACTGCCACTTGGTGGCCGGTTACTAGTTCAAATACAATTCAATTCAAATAATAATAATAATCCTGTGTTCTCTTAAATTTATTGAGGTTGGGGCATGAAGATGAATCCTGTTTAATTCATTCCTAGGGGCAATGGTGCTTTCTCTATATTTTTCTCATTTAGAAAACTCTACTATCTGACTTTGCATTTCCCGCTTATACTCAAGCCAATAAGTTTTTCCAGTTTTTGTAGATAAAATTATGTACCTCGGCTTATACTCAGGTCGGCTTATACTCGAGTATATACGGAATATCATTTTAGCTTTAGCTTCTGATGTCAGTAATCAAAAAGCAAGTAAAGATTCAATGAAAAATGTACAAATGACCCAAAAGCTCTCCCCTGTGGCTGAAATGAGACTACATAATATTCGCATACTAGAAATATTCTTTATTGAAAGGCTCAATAATTTTAAATGCCCAAAAATGTAAAGGCTCAATAGTCTAGCAACTCAAAATTTGGTCTGGAATTGTTCACAGAAACTGACAAGGGAGCAAACGTTAAAAATATCCCAGGAGGTGATTTGCCCATGGGCATGGGCACAGATGCTCTTTTCACATTGCCACTCTGTCTTGCATAGGCTAAGTGCGCATGCATCTTGCGACATTTATAATGACAGTGAAATAAATAATAATAATATGTTTTATTTTGTATGCAAAGTGTGCAGACCTAATTAGGCTTCCCTTTGCCACTTTGTACTTTTTTGTGCCACTTTTTACTCTGGACTCTTACCTTTGTCACGTTTGACGTGACTCTTTCCTTTACTTCACATATACAGAACATTTCTAGATGCTGTCACTTCCAAGGAGCACAAGATACGCCCTTCCTATCTCCAGAGACCACCAAAGTCCTGGCGCACACTCTCATCATTTCTCACCTTCACTGCTACATCATCCTCTCTGGTCTTCCTCTCACTAGACTGTCACCTCTTAAGTCCATTAGAATGGTGCTGCTAGACTCATTTACTCCTCTAACCGCTCCTCATCTGCTGCTCCTCTCTGCAAATCTCTACACTGGCTTCCAATTGTCCAGAGAAACAAATTCATCTGTGTCTTTCTTTTATAGGATTTTTTTTTTTTTTAAAAAGACACTAATCCTCCTGTCCCAGTTACATCTTCAACATTGGTACATAAATATAACCCTAACCAGCCCCCTCCGCTCCTCCACTGACCTATTATTACCATTCCCATTTATAACATAACTCTATAGCTGCTCCCACTCTCTGGATCTCTCTTCCATTAGACTTGCTCCTACGTTTAACACTTTCAAAAAATCCCTGAAAACCTCCCTCTTCAGTCTGGCCTACCCATCTCCTTATTCTTAAAGGAAGTCAAACACGTGGCGATTGTCAAATGATTTTTTCAGCCGATCGACCGCTGTGTGCGTTCCTGCCGGTAACCCAGCGGCCGCTTGGCCACAAATTGGATGGGCCCATCTGAAAAGATCGAGCAGGAATGTAAATTTCCGACAAAGGGTGCCCACCGATCAGCTGAGGGGTCGGCTGCAGGGTGATAACTTCATTACGCTGCAGTCGACCCCTTTTGTATCAAGGGAGAATTGCCTCTTCATGTCCCTGCCAGACCCACCCCCCACTACCGATTGTATACTCTGTTCCCAAACCTGTAAGATCGTAAACCTCTTTATGTTGCATCTCAACTCATATTTAATGTACATTGCTGTGTAATATGTTGTCGCTTTACAAATAAAAGTTATTAATAACAGTTAGTGCCTTTACTAGGGTATACCTCCCACTGCTGAATTTGATTGCATATGGCAGCTCAGACACTTATTACCAATTCCAGTTAGTAAATATCGTCCCTGTACAAGCTGTGTCTATTCCTGTAGTGAGCACTTTGGTGCTTTAAGTCTGTGAAAGGAATCCACTATTGCAGTAAAGCTGTTTCACACATCTGCCCACTGCTATGCTCACTAATTAGATTATCAGTCTGCCTGCTGCCCAATAATGATACAGATACTGCCGCTTAATAACTAGAGTGTCACACCGCTAGCCAACAGCATTAACCTTAGCCCACTCAGCTACTACAAGATGATTTGGTACGTAAAAGGCCAGCTTCATGATTAATGTTTACATATTGATGACTGATGTTTACATACATCAATAAATTACTGAAACATATGTATAGACCAACAAGAAATCATCACTTAAACATCTAAAGTAGACACCAGTGCTGAATAATCCCATTTACAAAAAAACACTAGCTTCTTAGATACACGGGTCAATTTAGTGCTCGGTTCCCAAATGATCGATCGCTAGCGAGCGTTTATTGGGGAAAAGAAAGCAACCTGGATCAATTGGAATTACATAAACTTAAGCTAGGCGTTTAGTACAATTGATTTCCGATCCGATTTTAGATCTTGATATTTTCATCGGACACCGATCGTAAGCGAAACCAAAGTAGATCCACATGGAAGGTCCGATCGGAAAACGATCGTAATATGACCAAAATCGCCGATTTCAGTTTCGATTACAAAACACAGGAAAGAGTGATATATAAATGTGTCATCGAATACAATCCCCCCGACCAACAAACACAATGCTATGATTTTTGTTCGATCTTGTACAATCGATTATAATTTTCCAACATGTCCGATCATTTTCCAATCGATGTTTTGATCGGTATTGAACAATTTTCACAGATCAAACCATGTGTGCAGTATACGATATAAATTTGATCTATCTAAACTTTAATCGTTTTAGGTCGATCGAACGCTGAAATCCAACTGTATATCCCTAGCTTTAGCAATGGCCACAGGGGAGTCAAGATTAGGTGAGTAAATATACTATGTACACCTAGACATAAAACATCCATTGTACTGAACCTGGAATTGAACTTTAGAACTTCTAAAAATGTTTGGCAAATATCCATGTGTGCTGCCCCGAAATATAGACAAAAGGCTGCCATACACGGCACGGATTCGTGCCGGATTCCGGCGCGATGGATTCCGGGCGCGTGCACGCGGATCCATCGTGCCGGAATCCCCTGCAGCCCACCTTGCCCGTCCGATCGCATCCGATGGATCGGGGGCACAGAATCGGATCCGAGGAAGAACCAACCTGTTGGTCTTTTCGGGTCCGATTCTGCTCTGATCAGGGGGCGTTGCAGTCCGGGAGGCGATCCATCGGACACGGATCCGGCCGTACAAGGTGGGCTGCCACGATCGGATTCCCTAATTGCCTAATCGTTCTCACCTGAGGATCCCGGCGGAATCGCCGGAATCGATCGGGTGAGTGATCGATTGGCAGGGGAATCCGTGCTGTGTATGGCTAGCTAAAGACTATTACTACTTGGTGGACACATCCTAATAAATCCAAGACCCTTCCCTTGTAAAATGTCCCCTGGTTCCTAAACCTTTCCAGAAAGTCCTTTTCATACTTTGCCCACATCTGTAGGAAACACACGCCATACTGCGTGCTGCCATGAAAACTGAAGCTTTGCCTATCACAAGGAAAATATTCTTTGATTTAATTACTCTATTTATCAGCCAGTTACTAGGAAACACATTGACATAGTCTCTTATTTTTTTTTTTCAGAAATTCTACCCTAGGAATCATTATTTAGGTCATAGGACTGCCAAGTGCGCGGTATCTGTGGCAACACCTGTTGTGCTGGTTGCTAAAGGAAAAAGTATGACGAAGAGAGACTGCTCTGAGCCTGCCAATGACTATGGGAAGCCGTTTCCTTGTTATGGAGAGATATGTTGAACTGTCTGGATCGGTTTCAATAAGCTTGGTGTCTGTTGTCCGCCAGCCAACAAATACATGATAAACGTCTGTTTAAGTACTTTTGCACGGAACAAAACCTTCTTAAACGTGAGGCAATACACTTTTTTTTTTTTTTTTAATTGTGGCCAACATTTTAGAATTTCATAGTGCGCTTTGGAAAATGTGATTACATTTGTAATATGTGTTACCTAATCCCCATGCTCTCCAGGATCAAAATACAAATATCTGTATTAATGCTAAAGTTTTTTGGGCAAGTGTTCAGAAGACTGAACAAAGTGATATTTTAATTAGAGTTAAGACTTTTTTTTCCAGTTTTTTTTTACAGAGCCATTATGAAGAATAAAGCAAACCTGTCTCCTATAACATTGAACAAATGCATGGTTAGGCAAGCTGCAACTGGATTTGCTGTAAGGATCTGCCATGATGTTTGGATCTGTTATTATGCAGTCTTTTTTTTCAAGATTATACTGAAAGTACAGTGTTGATATTAATTTGATTGTATCATCTTACTGCGTGATATTGCACACCAAACCAGAGAGAGATATTGTTATTTGAAGCTTTGGTGGCTAACCAGGTTGTCCTTTGGGTCTGGCTTACAATATCTTATTAATATGGCAGTATGGGTAGAAAATCTATATTAATAACTTGTGTTATTTAATTAGAACTTTCTCTCATCAATTTTTCACATTATATTTTTATGTTTTGTATCATCCACTTTTTCTATTTACTAAGGAAACCTGTGATAATTAATATGTCGGGCAAGCCCAATTAAAGGGTGATTTTCCACATTATTAAGCAGACCACCATTTAAAAGCACTATGGGAAAGAAAAAGGATCACTCAGCTCCCGAAAAAGTGTGAAATAGATGAATGCCTTGAACAAGCTATGAAAATATTAGATATTTCACAAAAATGTAAGTGTAATCATCATACTGATTTTTGATTTACACAGCTTAGGACATGGATTTGTGCAAATAAAGGCAACATGAGGAAGGTTTCTGTTTGACAAATACATCTGATTAAAGCCCACCGTACACCTTCCAATTACTCAGTACAATTTCCTTTAGTTCTACCAACAACTATGTAGTGCCGGGGTCCTCCTTGATAGAATACATAGTGATTGTAAGGTTTAGAAAGCTCCTCAGATTACATGGTTTTAGTAGAAGAAAACGGCGGCAGTGGGCCCAGAACTACATAAAAACACATTTACAAACAGTTTGGTTTACTGATGAGTGCCATGCAACCCTGGATGGTCCAGATGGATGAAGTGGTGGATGGTTGGTGAATGGCTACCATATCCTAGTAGTGATTATCCTAGTAGTGATGCCCTTGCTGACAGTTCAGCTGCGAACATGGAATGTTAACTTTTCTTCTCCCGGCGAACAGTACAGGTGTTCGACCCGCCATGTTCGCCCGCAAGAAGAAGATTATTATTCTTCCACCGTCCGGATCAGGAGCAGAAAGATCCAGCCAGAGTCAGAATATTTTCACTAAAGACCGGGTAGAGAACCTGGTCTTCTAGTGAAAATTCGGCTTCAAAACCGGAAGTGACGTCACGTCTGGTAATCCGGTAAACCAGACACAGGAACTGATGGCACGTCCGTTTTTTTTAAATTACTTTGTTAAAGTCCGATCTGCCTGTTTGCTAACAGACTTGGCTGATGTTCGGCCTTAACTACTAACTATTCTGCAATGTTAGCAAGTAGGTGGTGGAGCCATACTTTGGGATGGAAAGAGCTGGTCAGTCCCTTGAGGGTCCCTGAAGGTATGAAAATTACCTGGAGTTTCTGACTGACAACTTTCTTCCATGGTACAGAAGGAAGAACAATGCTTTCCATAACAAAATAATCTTCATGCATGACAATGCACCATCTTATGCTGCAAACACTATCTCTGCTATAGCTGCTATCAGCATAAAGGAGAGAAACTGATGCTGTGGCTTCCATTCTCCCCTGACCTCAATCATAGAGAACCTTTGAAGCATCCAGATCTATAAGGGTGAGAGGCAGTTTACACACAGCATCTCTGGGCAGCTATTCTGATGGCCAGCAAAGAAATTCAAGCAGAAACTCTCCAAAAACTCACAAGTTCATTGGATGCAAATATTGTGAATCTGCTATCAATAAAGGGGTCATATGTAACTTTACCTGTTAAGATGTTTTTGACTAAAATAACTTTTGAATTATATACAGGGAGTGCAGAATTAATAGGCAAATGAGTATTTTGACCACATCATCCTCTTTATGCATGTTGTCTTACTGCAAGCTGTATAGGCTCGAAAACCTACAATTAAGCATATTAGGTGATGTGCATCTCTGTAATGAGAAGGGGTGTGATCTAATGACA
>CM070043.1:12898631-12909658 GCA_036250615.1 Ptychadena robeensis
TAAAATTATTCCTCAAAAATACCACTTGCCTAATAATTCTGCACTCCCTGTATTATATATCGACTATTCAGGAAAATCAGAGAACAATTCGATTTGCATATTAATTTTTAACATACTTAAAAGTTTTATTTTATATACTTTTTGAGTTTTATAGGTGAATATTTGTAGACAAGAAAGGCATAACCACAGAGAAAGCACCTAGAAACCGGCTGGTGAATGTGACATGACCTGGAGGTTGCGGATCCCAGGCGATCAGAAGGATGCATTCTTGCACATGTGAATTAGCCCTTACCCTTAATTTTTGTTAGGACCAAAAGAGATAAGAAAGCTGCCCACAGGGGCAAGTAATATTTCACTTGCAGTAGAGGATGTAATGTTTAGAGTTCCTGTGTCAATGACAACTACACAGCCCTGGCTTGTCTGTCAAAGGAAGTGAAACATCATTTCCTAAGATGCACACTGGATGCTTAGGAGACATTTACAGGCTAATTGTTTCTAGCTAGCAAAACTAGAGTTAGGCAGCATTCAGCATGCACTTACGCAAGGAAAGCACCCGTCCCTCCCCCTGCGCTCGGGTGCCTGGACGTGATGCAGAGTGTTGCCCCCATTATCACACTATCAGACAGGCACCCGAAAAGCAACCAGATGCCCTATGGAATGTCTTCCTGGCTTTGCCGCTTTTTGAGCATCCAGGCGCTGGAAAAGCAGCATTTCCAGGCACACATGTGAATGCCCCCTTACTTTTTGGCAAAGCTTTGGCCTCCTACTGAGTATCTATTCTAAAGATGCTTAAGCTGGCCACACACGGGTAGATTCCTGTGTAGTCGACCGGCGATCACGGCAACACCATGCTGTGAAATGATTGCCGATCAATCGGACAGTAATTAATGTGTACATCAATTACTGTACGATGGGGTTTCCCGGTCCCCCGGGTCTCTCCACAGCCTCAGAAGCAGACAGCTTCTCCGGCTGTGTAAAGCACCCAGCCAGCCCCCCCCCCCCTGTTCTGGCAGAGCTGGGTCCGTGCTGGCCACGCCCCCTTCACACACACAGAAAAGCTTGCTGAACACACAGCTTGTGTGGAGCTCTGCTGCTCTGTGTGTGTAGCTGTCAGCCTGTCCATTACATTGGGTGGGGACAGGGCTGTCCCTATTCAATACAATGGATTTCGACCAAGTTTTTCCAACATGTTGGAAACCTGTTTGGTGGAGTTCCTTCGAGCAGAATCCATTGATCCTGCTAGAAGGAACCATGGATGGCTCCGATGAAGTAACAGATTAGAGGAACATCGGGATCCATGAGCGTGCACGGTGCTCAATGTTCCTCTAATCTGTTACTTCTATCGAGCCATGTGTAGCTAGCTTTAATAAGAGGGCAAAATCTCAAAATCTCTAACAGATTAGATGACCTGTATATTTCCACTCTAGGAGCAAGGATCCACTGTATTTAAAATGGATATTTTATCTTAAAATAAGCCATCCCTTGGCTTGGGTACAAGGTCTTCCTATCATAAATCATGACCCCTTGCCCACCTGGTAATTTTCCATTTTGTGGGATCCAGCTCCTTTACTCATTGTATTATAAAATAAATAAATATACAACAGGGAAGGTGACGTCTCCTGATAATGACCACAGCATGTATGCAGGCCCATAAACCCATATGCAGACAGTGTATGAGAATGATGGGTTGCCTTACTTTGCCTTCCCAGCATATAAATGTCAGCTGTATTTTCAGTCTGACAAATTATCTGTAAGTATTTCCTCTTAACTTGTAAGTCAATAGAGAATCCTGAACATTACAATTCCTATCACAATAACAGAGAGTGACAATAGATGATAAAACAAGAGTTCATGGGTTAAAGTACCCTTTGATTTTGTCTTTGACAGGCAAAGAGTTCTGTGCCGCAAGCGTTCCCAGGTGTGTATTAGGCGGCCGAGTCTACAGTGACGTTCAAAAGGAATATATGAATGTTGGTAACCAGGCAATGTGCTTTTAATAACTGCGGCTCGGGGGGAAAGGGAGCTGGCAGCTTGTCTGGGGGTCTGAACAGGTCAGTCTTAATTTTCAGTTACAGTGTGGTATGCTAAATATGGTTCTGCAGGTGAGCTTATAACACGTATCCGGATTTCGCTACACAGGATTCCAAGGCATTTAAAAGGGTGACCTGTGTCTCACACTAAATAACAGACACTCAATAAACATTATTTTATATTTTGGTCAAACGTATGCCAACTTGCTTTGTTTTATATAGGAAGAAGTTGAAAATGACTTATAATGAATATTAATGCCTTTCCTAGACAAAGTGTGTATAAACGTTTACATTCCTCCTGAGGAAGCCCCTCATATGAACATGGTGCAAAACCAGTTGAGGACATAACCCTCCAGTGTTGTTAAGTCTAGGAGTGCTTTTGAAGGACACTCATTTTGGCTTTATTTTAAAACGTAAATGTTTTGATTTCTTAGGATGTTCTTTGGACGTTGGTATTTTAAATAAAGATCCACCTGTATTTTCAAGATATGGTGTCACACATAAAAAGAATAGTGTGAAATGTAAAAGGTGGAGGTGCCAGTCCATAATATACATGCATGTAGATTAATGGTTTATATGATTGGAACAGGAAATTGTTCCAACAAACGTTGACCATTTATTATATAACAGGAGGCATTGGAGAACATTGGGAAGTATCTGCTGCATCAACTTCATAAGTACCACACTGGTACCTACCTACCATAGGTCATTCCCTAATTCACTCATTGTTAGACATAACCCAACATTAATATGGCTAGCTATGTTTTTTAAATTGGACTAGCTGTGAGTTAATTGCACAGCTCCATATCTTTACCAAAATTACTGGAAGTGTAAAGGGGTGTGGGAATGCTTAAAAAATAATGTTTTTAGTTGAGTTAAATGTCAAAATGTTATCTACCTCCCTGGCGGTATGATTTATTTGTTTATATATTATTTACATTGATATGGGAAATTAAACAGATTACACTGGAGGACACTTAAGTGAATCGCCACACGTCTGCACCATCACCAATAATGCCAGAGACATGTCGCCAGGGGACACAGGAGCCAAACAGACATGGTAATGGAAATCTACCCCCAGCCACACTCGGGTGTACTGTGAGGGAGGTAAATAATGATGACTGAAAAGTTTGCGGTGAACATTACATGTTCGCAGTTCGCAAAGCCGGCGAACATTATGGGTGTTTGAACTGCTCCCTATACCCCTCACCCTATAGTCAGGTGGGACAGTACAGCCTATAACACATGTTTCCCTCCATATAAAAGAAGCAACCCGGTGGCCATTTTACATTTATCCTGTGTCTGCAGCACTAGATAGATAGGGAGAGCTGCTGCTGATTGAGGGATGGCTTAGCTACTTTGCTATTTTACTCCATCCAGTGATCTGTAGCTATAGCTAAGGTATTCTGTTACATGTAGTTCATCATTACTGTGCCACAAAAGTCCTTCTCTGGGGGTGGGGTATGCTGTAATTTGCATTGCAGGGAGATCTGACTAAGGGTTTGTTTCCTCATACGTCGGGGCCCTCTCTGCTAAGCTTATATGCTTCGTGGGGGTCCGACGTAGCACATATATATGCCTGCTTGGCGGAGGATCTGTTTACACATCCTCTGGTGCAAAAGCTTAACGTACTCGACTACGTTGAGCCTTAAATCGGCGGAGCGGCTCGCCCTCCATTAAAGTCAATGGAGGTTCGCCGCAAACATGCGAACGGCGGGTATTTGTACAAGCTTGATTCGCCTGTTCCCGAACAGCCGCAGCCGATGTTCGTCCATCACTAGAGGTAAATACGTCACAAAAAAAATAAAAAAATATTCCAGCCATAAAATGGGGCAGATGCATAAAAAAAAAATAAGAGCTTAAATCTATTTCCAATAAGATCAAACGCTTTAGAGGATCCATGTTCCCAGCATGCTGCATTAAGTTAATTATACAAACAAACCTGCTTTTAAACCATAAAACAAGAAAACAAATCCAACCAAACGCTAATTCTTCTAGGTGAACCTAAACAAAAAAAGGGAGGTTGTTTTTTTTAACATAATCCTAGAAGGGAGAAGCTGACTTATCTTTGGGTAAGCGTGAAGAGGGATTTTAGTAAAAAGAAAGCAAAAAGGTCACTGGGGGCTTTAGAAAAAGCCAGAACTTAAGGGGAATATCCAATTAACAAGCAAAACAGCATTGTAAACATTGATTGGCTAACAGGCGTGGAAGTTTAGGTATCGGCGTATCTATTCATTGTCCTGGGATAAAGAGGACGGGGTATAGGACACACATATGGAACACTGGTCATGTCAAACTTTTTGACTTTCACAAACTCAGAATGTTGTTTTTAAATATCGTATGGACGTGTTGTATATTGTTCTTCAGTCCTAGCGCTTTTTATCAACTTGTTTTTAGACGAATATTTTCCAGGCTGCTTTCTGTCCGCTAATAAGCCTTTTATGTTTCGGTGGACAAGTCAATCTGTTCCACTTTGAGATTCTTTAGGCTGGGATTAGTATCTGTATGCCCCACTTATTTCAAGGTTACCTGCAGGTGCAGGTCAAAGGCCCAGTCGTTCTTCAAAGGAGGTTTTGAAGAGTCTTGTTTAATCTGTCCGTGTAGACAATAGAGTTGTTTCACACAAATTCTTCCCTCCTTGTTCACGTTGTACTGCCTTCCCCAGCTGTGCTTCAGCAAAAGGAACTATGTACATGTGGAATGTTTCAAATTATTCCCTGACTGCGCCATATAGGGCCAGTGTGACAATGCAAAATATACAGATTGTTTAGGTAGGTCCTCAGTGGCATTAACAGCCAAAGCGTTTTAGTTTTACATAAAGAAGAGAAGGGCAAATCAAACGTTTGTTTTCTTTTTGCTTGTGTCTTGCAAGGGAGATTTATCTTTAGGATGCAGCATGAAGTAGAGTTAGTGGAGGAGCCAATACATATTATACATAGACATAGACTAATGGTTGTAAATCACTGGAACAGAAAATTTGGATCTTTTATTTTAAACCAGGAGGCATTGGAGAACAGAATATCTGCTGCACCAACCTTATAAGTACCATATCTATACAATAGTCCTATTCAATAATAAAATGGCCAGCTACTGGAGATTGTTGAATTTCTTTTCTTTTTTTAAAATCAACAAGCTGACTTAGTGAATTAATTTCAAAGTAAAGTAAATTCAAATATAACCACAATTGCAAAATACATAAAAAAGTGTTGTTATTGTTGTTGTTATTATAAGCTTTTATTTATGTAGCGCCAGCATATTACGCAGCGCTCGCTGTACATTAAATTAGAGTTGAGATAACACACAGGTACAGGTTACAACTCAAGAGGAGTTGAGGAACCTGCCCGGGCTTACAATCTAATAACATTAAAAGCAAAAAAGTATTGCTCTAGCACATTTTTATGTAAATCAAGTCAAATCAAAATTTGGACTTGACTTTAAAATTAATTCATGAAAAAGTTAATGTGCTAGAGCAATACTAGAGCATATTTTTATTTGATCATAATTCCTAATTCAGTGTCTTTGCAATTAACTCTAATAAACTAGTGGAAATAAATCCCCAAAACTCAGGACCATTCCCATCATAGTTGCTACCAGTACGTTTGTAACTATTGGAAGAATTGTCAATTATCTTGCGGCAACTTAAATTTTTTTACATTTTCCTGCATCCAAGATGTTGCTTTTATGGTTGTTTTAACATAGTTGTGATTAACGTGCAGTAAATTTAATTTCAATTTGCAACATGATGGTCATTTGGAGATTTGGAAAAATATATTTTGTGAAACCTACCTTCTTTTTTGGACATAATGTAATATAGTACAGTAACCTTCCCTCTTTTGTGACAGTATTGATGGAATGCACATATATTCCAGACCTTGTAGCAGAAAACCCTAATGTACGTTTTTTTATTAACTCTGTAATAAGGGATATAAGTGGTCATTGATTAAAAAATATGGGTCACCACCACCATGAACTTCCAGCCTGAGTATGGCATTTAAAATTTGTATATTCAAATATATTCAACTATATTTAATGTTTGTGGTAAAATCTGTGGTAAAAAAATATAAAATTATTATTCATAACCTGATGATCACTGTAGTGCTCAGTGCTTCCAACCCAATCCATAGAGATGACCTTGAAGATTAAAAGGCATCCATGAAGTCACAATGAATTCTGTCAAGCTCCCTTACCTGTGGAGCAACTAATGGCAAGCAACTTTGCAAACGATTGCAACCAGACTCTGTTAATTTATCAAATCTTGCTTGTTGAAGATAAAACAAAATCACTCTGATCCTAATCTCCAAACAATATGTTTGTACAATTTTTTATAGTTTATCTATGAGTGTTTCTCTTTTATGTGGATTGCTTTGATATTTTGTTACTGAGAAAAGAATTAAGACATTCTGGTTTACTAATGAATAAGACAAGACTAGGTTATTGGCTGAGACTGAAATATGAGTAGATGAAATCAAACATACATTATTACATTGCCATGGCCATAGGTGAGAGGCTGGATGCTGGCCATGTATTTTACCTATTGTTCCCCATGGTTTGATCTGCTACCTCTTATGCCACACCAGAACACAGTAGTTGCATGTAACAATAGTAAGGTAATAGTAAGGTTGAGTTTGCACTTTAGACGTAGTGTGTCCTCAGGGGATTCTGAAATGTTGAGTCCAATGGTTTAAAAAGGAGAGTAAGAAAACAATGTATAAACAAGAGAAGCAATCCTAAGTGAAATTATTATTAACCTCCTAAGAGGTAAGCTTACTGTAGCTTGCGGAAGATTTATTTACCAATAATTATTACCCCCAGCCACACTCTGGAAAGCTCACCCTGTGCCATCCTCCAGCATCCACTACCTGCATACTCATCACTAGAACCACCTCCCTGATATCAGTGAGGACACCACGGTAATAGGTATAATGAGGGCTTGAAATTTAAACATATTGCATTGTAATCTGCTTTCTGGACAGAAACTTTGCAATGCCCTACCGCCCAGGAGGTTAATGGCAGGGATTTGTCAAAAATTTTAAAAAAGTAGTGGTACTAAACCTGACATTTTTTTCTAAAAATTATATATATATATATCACTGATCCACACAGGGCCAGGAGTTGAAGAGCTCTCTCTGTTGGATACTAGCGGTGTTCCTTGCCCTGCCAGGTGCTCCTCCCTCCTGCTCTATTTAAGGAAGTTTCAAGCAACAGGAAGTTGCCTGAAGAAGAAGGTCTTTTATGTCCTCAAATGGGGTTTCTTTCCTTGTGATTGACTCCCCAGTTTCTTGACTCGTCCTTTGGATTATCCCTGTCTTAATCTTTGGCGCTTTGATTGAATAGTTAGTCAACTATCAACTTGCACGGGTGTGTCTGGGGACTGCAACCTGGGGACCATCTGCAGCAAAGCCATTTAGACTCTGTGCCCCGGATTGCACCTTTGATAACTGTGTAGTTGTTCCAGTGGGTCCACTCCATTATATCATCGGTGTCACCAGGCATGTAACCCCTGCTCTGGTGTCATCTGATGTATGTTACTTACATACCAAGTTTGCCAGAGTGTTTTACCTTAGAAAGGAAATCTGAGATACCGTGGTCCAAAGTACCTACCATCCAGCACTCTGCCCAGTGACACAGGTGATCTTGGGGTGTTACACTTTCCATGAGTTCACACTTATAATATGAATCACTTCACAGTTCCTGTGCCAGAGGAAAAATTCAATATATATATATATTATATACATATATATATGCAGAAACTGCAGCCCCCATTAATACAGACACACTGTGCAGGTCTGCTGAGCAAGGTGGCACTGTGCTCTAGGAAAGCACAATTATTTAGGTATATTGGAATGAGTAAATTTAGAACAACTTTGTCCAGGCTTAGTTTTAATATATTTCTGACTTTTTTAAATATGGATCTTTGGCTGAAAATTCAGAATTAAATGCCCTTCCTTTTTACCCAAGGGTATATTGCAGACACTGACCCACAGTAGTCATGTTTGCTGTATGCATGCACATGCATGTGTCATGGAAAGCATGAGCAAATGAGAATGATTTTAGCCAGCCAAGGAAAGTGATTGCAGCTCTCCCTCACTGCCAGCATGAGCTTGATTTAAGTAAGACACGTCCTTAGTAACAGTAACAGGAGTCCAGCCACATATGTTATACACCTTGGAAACAAGGACAATTAAGTTACAATTTATATTTCACTTTTCTATGGCTGCTGAGTTGAAATGAAACAGCAAGATATGTATTGATAGCTTTTGGCACAGATCCATACAAGCACTCTTGAAGAAAGTCTTAAAAACATGAAGGTTAAAAAAACTTTTTATTTTTTATTTGCATTTATGAAAAAATGTATTTAGGAAAAGGTAAATATTAACTTTTCTAAAAGACTTCACTTAAGGCCCCTATACACCTTACAATCTTTCCATACAATTTCTGTACAATCTCATTTCGTTCTACCAAAACCATGTAATATGAGGACTTTTCTACACCTTCCAATCACTATGTATTCTATCAGGGAGGTCACTATACTACATAGTTGTTGGTAGATCTAATGGGAATTGTATGGATCGATCTTAAGTTTCTATGGGGGGCTTAAGGCTCTGAGTAGGTTTAAATGATTGTTTCTTGAGTTTATACTTCTTTAACTGTTGTCGTATATTTGTTTTTACAGTATAAACTCATTTCGGGAAAAAAAAAACACCCAAGCACTATATGTTGTTTAAAAAAAACTCCAATTGATCTGCATTCTTAAACCACCTTGGGGGATGTCTGTACCTACCTTATAAGTCTTTAAATTGACCTTTTACCTATAAAATTACTTTTTTATTTTTAAAAAAGCATTGCTTTTTCTTTTTTGGTGTTTTTTTCTTTTTTTATGTTTGCTTACCTCTTCCTGTCAAATTGATTGAATGTAATTGACAGTTTAAAGTAGAACTAAATCCACCAATTAAAAATATTTCCCTAAACAGGGAGATTCAAAGCTTGCCTCTGGTGATAACTGTCACAGTTGTTAGTGCGCCTATGTTTGCTCTCAAATGACCCTTAAAGGTCTAAAAATGCCTGGTGTCATAGCTTAACACATGGACAGCAATATGGGGACACAGATCTTAACAGAAGCTAAGATGCCATCTTTCTTGTATGTAAAGGATATGGGGATGTTACTGCTTAAGGATCACAGATCTGCCTAATGCCTAATGCCTCAGTGCAGGAAAGAGATCCACTAGGTTCCTTATGGATTTCATCTTAATAGTTTCATGGGTACTTTTGTTTCTTGATAATTGTGCATTATTCTTTGTCTCTACTATCAGCAAACAAAATTACTCTTCCACCTACTCCAATGAAGTGGTAACCTAGCCTTTAAAAAGCAAGCTGAAAGCGGCATATATTTGGAAAAAACATTATTTTATACGCACATCGCCCGCCTCTTTTTTTCATGGTTTGAAGTATTAAGCCCCCCCCTATACACCTTACAATCTTACTATACAATTTCTGTACAATCAATTTTCTTCTACCAAAATCATGTAATATGAGGATTTTCTAAATCTTCTAATCACTATGTGTTCTTTTAGGGAGGCCACTACTACATACTGTTCTGGATTCTCCAGGGGGTCACCCTCAGTTCGCTTCCCTGGGTGACCGAGAGTCTCTTGCTCTTCATGTTTTCTCTTGGTGGTGCAAAGGTGTTTGGTTTTGTTGGTACCCAAAAATGTATCAAACTCTTATCCTACAGAAGTGACATATGTAGTCATGAAATGTGTTGATGCATACCCTGTCTAATTTTGTTTTCAATAAAAGAAGTTATAGTCAATGGGCGCCTCAATTTGAATTTTCTGTTTTTGTGGGTACCAACAAAACCAAAAACCTTCCATACTGTATTTCATAAATGGATTGTAGGATACAGGCTTTGTTTTAGAGTACCCTTGTGGAATATAAAATGCAACAGGTAGCACTATGGGAGGCAACAGGTCAAATGTTAGAGAACCTGTGGATTGCTTATTATTAATCAGATAATTAAACTACTTCTATGACATATTCTGTTACGATTTTGCCATGCTAGTCTAGGATACATCTGACCATTTACTATACTCAAAGTATACTGCATATTGTTTATGTTAGTGACCCTCATTTGTGTTAGAAATCCAATTCATTCAATGGCAGCATTCAATCAGCAGCTCAGAATCCAATGAACTGTTGAAGGCAAAACATCCCATTTTACAAAGTAGATTCTGTTTAAGGTGACAACACTTTGAACATGACTGACATTTTTACTGCTCTGACCAGACTTAAGACGATTAAATAAATGTGAAACTCAGTAACAGGTGATTTCTTCTTATTCCTCAAGGCTACTTGCCCCAGACAGTTAATGGGTTAGACATCTATTAGCGCTGCTTACAGAATAACTGCTGAAAATATTGCTTGAAGCCATGACTTCATGGTTCAAGATGCAAATCCTGTTTTCAGCTTGGCCGAGTTGTCTTAGATACAGGGAAATGTCATTTTATTGAAGGTATGCAACTAAACAGAACCATGGGCAAGCAGGTTACCCTGGGTTCCATCAAATAAGGAGCCCAACACCCAGAGTTTTATATAACGTGTTTAAAAATAAATTTAATTATGTACTTTTATGTAAAATATATAATACTTTACTTTTTCAAATTATATCTGGACATGAATGCATGTTTCCATAAGGAATAAGTGTAATATCTCACTTAAAGGCTAATATCCATGCATTAGAAAATGGGCAAATGATAAGTATAAATGAAAAATATGCCAACAAATCTATATTATGGATTTGTGGTTCTTATAAACACTTACCCTGCTAAGCCTAGGGCCTGTTGGATGTCCAATTAGCAAGCTACAATTTTCAAACTCATATGGTCAAACAAGGTATAGGGCAGTAAAGCTGTGGACCAGGTCACAGGGTATGTATGGGGGATGTACATGTAGCCCCTGCCAGGGACAGGAGCTGATAGGGTTAACTATTGAGGAGTCTAG
>CM070043.1:12909758-12925249 GCA_036250615.1 Ptychadena robeensis
ATTACTGCTACCCGGTATCCCACACTACACAGCAGCACCTACGGGTGTCAGTGCTACATACAATTAAATGCCTAGGATGTCATATGCTTATGAATTTTACTGGTGAAATAATGTCTTATGAATGACTTCTTAGACCTAGAGTGTACCAGATCATGAGAAGGTTCCTGTTCTGGCAAGGACACTGAATAATAAACAAAAAATTTAGAGATCTGGGTTAAAATTCTTGTAGCGTATATTACTGTGGGTTGTTTGTTCCCCCCAACATATGTGCAGTTAGCCTTTAAAGGGTCTTTTTAGTTTTTTTTTTACCATTCCGTACCCTATCTAATGCTCCATATACACATTTGATATAATTTATAAACATACCTAATATTTTCTACACAAATGCATCACAGCTAACAAATGTTTATATGAAATCACCTAGTCGCATAGTCTGGGTGAAATAAATAAAATTATTTGTGAAACTTTGATATGAAGCAGTTAAGAATATGTCCTTGGTACTATGGAACCTATGTTCACCTTTCTATCTCTATCACAGAAAAAAGAAATTGCAAACATCACATTGCCAACAGACAGGTTGACCCATTTAGTGAAATGCTTAAATATTCTTCTGCTGTGCCAAGTCTACATGTGCAAAGTAAATAGTTTAATCCCTCGCTAGTTGCTTTGGTTGAATTGGTAACACAAAAATAATACAAAATTTTCTTCATGAATAATTGTTATGCGCAGGGAATTGTGAGGAAAGTGAATGGTTTGACCTTTTATCCCTTCCTCTGCCGTGCTGTCCTCGTGGCAATATACATTTTCTGGTAGAAAACTGAATACAATTTGAATTGTTTAAAAGTAGTAAATATAAGGAGAATCATTATGTCTATGTTTTAAAACACCTTGTATCGTCAACAAGAAGAAGGTTGATCAAGAGTGTAGAAGGGCAGTTATGCCTTGCAAGATGACAACTGGTGGACCCATTGGAAGCTTTCCAATTTCCAACCATTAAATAAAGCAAAAATATGAACTGTATATTACTATGGACATGAAGGTATACATTGGCCTCACAAATGAAATCTATATTTGTGTACTTCATCTGTATTGGAAGGTACACCATTAGTTTTCTCATGGAATCGGAAAGAGAAAGATGCCAGGAACATAAATGACAATATGTATGCAGATACTTTTTGTCTCTGTGATTAACAACATAATTCTCTGATAATAAAGGGTATAGAATTTATTAAGGCAGTTTGCCCAATTACCTTGTTGACCAGGATGTCCTTATAGATCTGCAATTATCATTTATAAGCAGTGTTGAGCTTCTTCTGTCTGTATATCAAGGTCGAAGGAATGACCAAAAATAATTTTTCATGTTGGCTCTTGCCTGCTTTTGCTGGAAAGCAGTTGACCTGATACTTATGCCAGTTCTGTGGACGGTCAGGATCCACCTGGTGGACCATCTGCCCTCATCCTACACAGTACCTCTTCTAATAAATTAGCTAGGTTTTACAATCATTGAACTTGGATGCTGTTTCCATTATTGGTATTCAGACTCTAGTGTAACCTTTTAGTGGATGCCAACAAGCAACATACACTGTTTTATTTAAAACGAACTTCACTCAATGTAAAAATAAAGCAATGCATAATTCTGTATTATGTTTTAGTGAAAATTAATTGAAAATTGATTAGCTAGTAGTAACTATACATTTATATCTTCATGGAGTTAACATTCCAATATATAATTGTAAAAATACCTCAAGGGAATGTTTCTCCATTTAGTATCTGCAGACATCCAGATGTACATTGGCATGTATCCCCAAGGGTAGAAAACAATATAATATCTTCCTTCCAGGTGACTGGCTTTACCATAACAGGGCTCTCCTAAATGACCACCTCTATGCTGATTCTTTGCATGCTGTCTAATTGCCCACCCTGGTGGACCCCTCCATCATACTCACCTCATTATAATAGCTGACCCTGAATCCTGGCTGACCCCAACCAAGCTCACTCTCTCACACTTATTATCTTGACCATGCACACGTAGTTGGCCTGCCTGTACCTTATTTACCTGTAATTTACTGCCTGTAAGTTATCTGGCTGTTGCTGGTATTTTCTGTCATTGTCATCTGCCTACCTTTGCCATCTTGTCCATGACACTGATATTTAAACACCACTGGTATCATGTGCATGACATTGATATCTGTTATTGATAATATTTACAGGTTGATGGTATTATCTGTTTTATTGATATTTGTTTGTCGTTGGAAGTATCAGCTTGTAATTTTCTAAGGACACCCTTTAAACTTCACTTTATCTTCTAGTTTATGAATAAATAGTTGTAATTGGTCCTAGGGATGACCTAGAGAGGTGATCCTTCATTTCAAAAGGGTAGGAACCACAGCCCTAAAATATTCTTTATCGTAGCACCTTAATGTATACCCCTTAGATCTCCTCTCCGATATTGAACTGTGTATGGTTACCTTAAGAGAGATTCACCCACACATGAGTTTTATCATATTCACAATGACATTCAAATGAATTCCCACTTTGACACCGCCATTTGTTGACACTTTTTTTGATAAAATCCTGTTTTAAGCACTATTATTATATTATGTGCAACAAGGTTGAAGGATGTGCTTTGTAAATTACCCCATCGGTCTCCCATTTTCTGATTATTAAATAAGGGGAAAACTTGATAGGTATGTCATCCCTAGTTTAGTCTTGGAACCTAAAAAGGTCCAAAGACCTGCTTATCTAAGGTGCCAGCACTGGATGCCTGAGTGGTCAATCCTCAAGCATCAACACTGGCAAATGAGAAAAAAGGGAGTAAAGGTGGGAATACATGGGTTGATTTTTTCGTTTGATAAATTAAAAAAGAAAGATTTTTAATCGTTGGAACAAAAATCTGAAACCGAACAAAGGTTTCGTTCAACCAACATTGATCAAAAGTGAATGATATCGAACAAAAAATCTATCGAAAGCTGATCGGACAGTTTTTTTCATCTATCTTGTAAAAAACTAATGTCAATCGAATGTACCATCGTTTCATTTGAAATTTTTTGTTCGATCTAATACATTTGAATGAAGCTATTTCTTGTTAAAAAATCAAACCAAATTTTGTTCCAGTACAGACTAACAAAATTTCATTTGGTCTAACAAAAATACAGTGTATACATTCAATATTTTTGATATTCCTACCTTTAGTCTTATATTCTAAATATGGACTTTTTAATGACCTAACATGGGCAACCCAGTTTTCCTTTTATATTACCTCCAAGGTATTTCTAACCGGATAATTGCAGATTTTCTGTATTACTAATTGCTTATATGAAATTATTAGCATTTTTTTTTAACAGGCAGTAACTGTGGTCAAGGAAAAGTAATATTACGGCATTTAGGGACAAAGATTTCCAACTAGTACTTGACTGAAGATTGAAAAGCAAAATGTTAGCAATGTATGCTTTTTTTTAGCTCACACAATATTACATAGGGATTTTCTGAATGTAATTAGGCTTTTTTTTCAGCTACTTTACATTTTATATTTTTCATTTACCCCCTGTGTTTCTAATAACTTACATAGTTACTCATAACAAAAATGTGGAGCACATTCCTCATATCCTATTCTCAGTGTGATGCTTAGCATTTTTAAATGAAGTGTGCTCAATTATTGTTTTGAATATGATAGTATATAAAATAAATAATTGGAGCATGTACCACAATGTAAAGAAGGGTATTTAGTATACAGGGATACCAGTGCTATACAGAGATAACGCCTATAATCCTCAGGGTGCTATGATCACATGGCTTGTGAAATCTATATTCTGAGGGTGCTGAGGTATTATTATTATTATTATTAACATTTATTTATATAGCGCCAGCATATTACGCAGCGCTGTACAGTACATTAGAGAGGAGATACAACACAGTATAACACACAGGTACAGGTATGACACAGGAGGAGTAGAGGACCCTGCCCGGACGGGCTTACAATCTAATAGGTTGGGGAACAAGGTATACAATAGGTGGGGGGGATGGGAACTGGCATGGAGGTGATGTTAGGAGGAGGATGGGTAGGAGAGGCTGAAGAGGTGGGTTTTTAGAGCTTTTTTGAAGGTGGCAAAGGTAGGAGCAAGTCTGGTATGTCAATCATGCTGTATTTTGATCATAAGACAGGCCGGAGCTAAGAAATGTAATGTAAAAAGCGACCATGACGGGTGAATACAGTTGCAAAAAAAGTATGTGAACCTTTGGGATTACGTGGAGTTTTGCATAAATTGGTCATACAATGTGCTCTGATCTTCATCTAAGTCACACCAATAGAAAAACACAGTCTGCTTAATATAATACTACACAAACATTATATGTTTTCATGTTTTTATTGAACATAACATGTAAACATTCACAGTGCAGGGTGGAAAAAGTATGTGACACTTTGGACTTTATAACCTGTTGACCCTCCTTTGGCAGCAATAACCTCAACCAGACGTTTCCTGGCGTAATTTTGGACCACTCCTCTTTACAAAACTGTTTCAATGTAAAAATATTCTTGGGATGTCTTGTGTGAATCAATCTCTTAAAGTCATACCACAGCATTTCAATTGTGCTGAGGTCAGGTCAGGGTGTTCTGTTGAAGCCATTCTTTTGTTCAATGACTTGTATGCTTTGGGTCATTGTCCTGTTGCATCACCCATCCTCTGTGGAGCTTCAGTTGGTGGATAGTGATGAGCGGCATAGGCAACATTCGTATTCGCGGCATGCCGTGAATTTTATGGAAAACATTCGGAAAATATTTGCATTCGGCAATATTCGGGTTTTTTTTTTAATGCGAATATCGACAGTTTTTATTGCGAATTTCGCGCGCTCAATATATGTTTAACGTGGTGGGAATTTTTATGTGAATTTTCAAAAGTGACCATTTTCGCATCACCCCAATATTCAATAAAAAAACTGTTGATGGTGTTGCTAAGCTCTTGTTGCAGCCTTCACATTCGTCCACTTGCATTGAGAGGCATGTGTAATGAATAAAAAGTACCGAATATCTGGAATTGCAAATATTCGGCAATATATTCACCATCTTCGCAAGTTTCTATAAGTCCTTAGCTGACACTCTAGGATTCTTCTTTACCTGTGCTCTTGCAGTCATCTTTACAGGACGACCATGCCTAGGGAGAGTAGCAACAGTGCTTAACTTTCTCCTTTTGTAGACAGTCTGTCTTACCGTGGACACATGAACATCAAGGCTTTTGGAGATACTTCTGTTACCCTTTCCAGCTTCATGCAAGTCAACAATTCTTGATCATAGGTCTTCTGAGTGCTGAGAGGCATGGTTCGCATCAGACACTCAGACACTCTTAAAACTAGTAAACCCAAAAGTGGTGTGTGTTTTTAAAAAGCAGGACAGCTTTCCAAAACACATCCAATATCACCACACTGATTGAACTTAAGGTGGGCTCACGCCTGGTTTCAATTAGCTCTTGGAGAAGTCATTAGGCTAGGGGTTCAAACACTTTTTCCACCCTGCACTGTGAATGTTTACATGTTATGTTCAATAAAAACATAAAGACATATGATGTTTGTGTAGTATTTAGCAGATTGTGTTTTTATATTGGTGTGACTTGGATGAAGGTCAGAGCACATTTTATGACCAATTCATGCAAAACTACACGTTATCCCAAAGGGTTCATATACATTTTCTTGCAACTGTAGATTTCTACCCACCCTCCCTTTTGTAAAAAAAAAAAAAGACAGAAAACAAGGAACTGCTTTAATTACGGAATTGTATGAATTTGATTTGGTGTTGATAATGGAAGCGGAATTATTGGGTGCAAAAAAGTTATAAATATGTTGTTATTAACTGTTTTTGAATTTCTTTCAGACATCATAGTGTTGCTGATGGGTTTCGAGGTGGACAGTTTGGAGTAACAAGTTGTTGGGAACCATCTGAGGACGTTATCTCTGGCTTTAGGTCAGAGGAAACTGACCCGGTGGTGTGCGATCTCAGTGGGACCTGAGGGCAGCCTTAGTTTTCTTTGAGTCGGTGAGTGAGGGCTGAGGGCATACATACACTAAGCAGGCAGGCACTGAGGATCTACAGTGGCTGATTTGATGGGACCTTCAGAGATTCGGAACCAGTAAGGCTAAGGGCCCTTTCACACTATTTTACTGCGTACGTTTTTACATAGACATCCAATGTTACCATTCACACTGCATGTATGCATTTTTTATAATTTATTTATTTATTTATTTTAATACGTTTGCCAAAATCTCAAGTATACTTTTTTCACGTTATCATTATGGGGTGTTGTGTGTAGTTTTCTGAGGCCCAAAAATGTATTTAATCCATTTTGGAATACGACCGTAACATAACAAAATGTGGAACAAGTGATGTGCTATAAATACTTTCCGGATGAACTGTATGTAATTAAAAATAAACTGTGATATGTACTAGGACAAAGCTTGAGGACATGATCCCTATTGGTGTCGATAAAGTCTCAATTGAATTTATTTTGTTGTCCAAACTACCAGAAAAGAAGCAACTAAAGACCTAAATATCTTTTCTGCTACCCACACTGTGAACATTGCTCCATTACAGAGAAAAGTTTCCTTACATCTGACACTTCCAGGACTGTCAATCTTCAGTGTCCAATGGTGCTTTAGTTACTTCCACTGACCCACATCCCTAAAGGACACGCTATTAACAATTAGTGTTGAGCAGCATATTCGAATTTGCGTAATTTCGCGAATATACAAAGAAATATTCTACATTCATAAAATTCGATTCGTCTGTATTCTATTGCCTTACATTGCACGCCCAAAGATTCGCAATGCAGCTTTACAGCTTCTCTTCTTCATTCTGTAAACTTAGCCAGCACGAGCGATGTGTGTACTGTGCATATCCAGTCGCAATGCGCACACATATGCGCGATGCATGCTGGTAAACAATGTTGAAGCATAATATGACGAATATCTGCGCGCACATTTTCGAAATATTGCGAATTCTCATATGGCGGATATTCGTGGAATATATTCGAATTTCGAATATTCTCGCTCAACACTATTAACAATGAGGTCATTGGGAGAAACCATTGAGAATTATTTCTCCTTTGTAATTGTCTTCTCTGTCTGATAAGTCTTTTCCACCATTTCATATGTCTACAGAAGCTATTATTTTGCCCTGCTCAATATTCTATCTTCCTTGCAGAGAACCTATTTCATATGTTTGTACACGTTCTGCTTTAGGGATGGTGAGCTGCACCCTTTTACTCATGGATACTTAGTCTAGTAAGTGTACATTAATTACACAAATAAAGTACATAAACATTAACTTTATTTTACTGAAATTATTATCTGTCTCATTCCAGTCCTGACCATGCAGCCTTTTCTGAGTAATCAGGAGACCTGATTATTCTTCAGTGAAGATCAGTGGCCCTTAGAGGTCTTGTCCCACCCTTGGCCTGTGATTGGTCAATGCAGATAAGAAGCAAAATAATGAGAGTATCTCTTTATTACTATATGCTTCTATAAGAACAGTTTTACTATACAGGGGATTGCGGGAACATTACATTTCCTGGCTCACCTCATGTCAGCCCACCACGGGTCACTCCTCCCCTTGACCCCCTAGTACATCCCATAACAAGCTCTATAAAATCCCCTCACCTCCAGCCGTTCGGATGTTCTTTTTTTTTGTCCTCGCTAGGCATTCCAAGATGTGGATACGTGTGGAGGGGGGAGGGGTAAAGCTTCTCCTCCCCGTCAGCATTCTCACTCGTGCAGGAGCGTGGGTGATTGTCAGCACGGCTTCCGGACTTCCGGGCTCGCGCGTCCGTGCGCGTGGCAGCGCAATGGCGGTGCAATGGTGGCGGTTTGCCGTGGCTGGCGTCCGATGCATCCAGGATGGCTGAGAGACAGGCGGGACGCCGGCTTCGGCAGACACCTCAGCTGGTGAGTGGCTTGGTAGGAAGCATTGGCTAAGGGAATGGCGTTGGCAGCATTGTGGGCTGAGTCAAGGCTGCAGGAGTAGACAGTTCAGTGCAGTGGGTCCAGGCTGTCAGAAGCGTGAGTAGCTTTCTGCTGAAGGGTAATGTGAATTGAGGTTCCTTCATGGTGGTCCATTCTGTCTGGACATGTCAGTGGTTGTTTGTTGTTTCATGATGTCCTCCCCACCGCAGTCGCCCCAGACTGGGAACGCTTCAGATTGAAGGTACGTGTGATGGTGGGGGTGGATTAGGTGGCAGAAGCACATGATGGTAGTATTATAGGGCCTTGTGTTATTTTCAGGAAGGTGTCTGGGCTCCCGCCAGGAAAGAAGGGACTGTATCTCCGGTGGTGCCTGGGCCAGCACGGCGGTGTACGGTAACATAGCGGCGACTTCACGTTCCCTCGCTCATTGTTGCCCCAATTTAAAGTGTCGGTACTAAATGCTCGGACGGTCATCAGACCGTTGGCGGTCCGCAGGTATGGGGGATGGATCTTCACATGCCTGAGAGGGTGCAAGTTCGCTTGTTGGGCAGTTGGGCATGGCAATGCCGGCCGGAATCTCTTGCCAGATTCCTGCTTAAAGAGGCAGCTCAGGTGATGCGGGGGCAGAGCCCATGACGTAGTCTGGCCCTATCAATCGGGCAGGTGGCTGAAAGTATGGCGAGCTAAAAAAAGCCAGCCAGGGCCAAAGGCCTGCTCCCACAGGGAAAGGAGAGTGGGCGGTTGGATGGGGAGACATGTCTCTCCTGTGTGTCCCTGTTCCAGGGGAGCTGGTGGACAGTTCAGGATCCTCCCCAGAGATTGGAGTATGACCGGATTCGGGAGTCACTTATGATTTTGCACCGGTCCCCGGTGTTGTGGAATTTTCGGTTGGACAGAAGGGGGCGATTGATTGGGAGGAGGATTCGTTCCCAACTTCCTCCAAACGGAAAGACACCAATTATATCCAACGAGTGAGGGTGCTATGTAAACAGAGCAAATCTTGCCTTGTTTTTCACTTCATAATGGCATGTAGGTATTTTGGTGAGATCCGTGTGAAGAAGGGGGAGAAAGAAAGAACAAACTCATGTCTGCAAAGGGAAGATGAGTAGATAATCTGGGCGGCAATTGCAACACTAAGGTTGTGATTATAGTCGCCGAAGAGGAAACCCATACAGGAAAGACAATATAACCAAATGGTCAAGACAGCGGACGGATATAGTAAGACCGTCCCCTATGATACAAGTCTAAAGTGTGGTGCGACACGTAAGGGTGCGATGGGTAGTTAGAGAGCCTGGCAACACCTAAATAGAAGGGGATTAGTAGGAGCCTTGACCCCAAAGACCCCCGATGTATCCCTCTGGCCGAAGGGACAGCCTCGCAAATTGAATGCAGGTAAGGAAAGTAATCGCGAACCCAGAAATGACAAAAGGTGGGTTTTGTTAGATCATGGAGTATGGTCATCGGCATCAATCTTAAGGCAAGTGTATATGAGGGGCCGCTTTACAGGAAGGTGTAACTGGATGGGATTTGAGGTCATTATCCGGATTGACTCTTTGGCGAGGGCGCCTTTTGATTTGTCGCGTACAAGATCGGCAGTGGTGGGGTGAAACAACCAAACGATCTATGGTAAACGTATTACTAAGGTTGTACAGGGAATGATACTTGGGGTGAAACCTGGCTGAACAAGACCCCACTGGGGTTAGCGTTTGTAGAATGCCCTCACGGATCATAGATTGATGCCTTAGGAGCATTGCAAGGGGTAATTACTAGTCTTGGGTCTCAGACAGCGATACGATTAATAATTAATAGTATGTCTTTGAAGTAGCTTTCACTGCCCCTGAAATCCGCGACACGGACGAGTTTGTATGGGAATGGTTGTGGTACGGGTTGGGATGTACTTACCCGCGAGTGAGTACCTAGTTGGCCCCTGCAAAGATGCTTCAGCAGCGCAGATTTTCATTGCCGATACACGGCACAGTTGGTGAGGTAGGTAGCCCAGGACTAGACCGGCGGTATTCCTAGAATGGGCGGACGTATAGTTTCTGGATGCGTGCCTACAGGGGTGTATGTGGCATTGCAAATTTTCTCTCCTTTGGAGACTACCCCAGAGGGGCCCCGCTGTGGGGCCTGAAGACAAGTGGGGTCGGCGCCTCAGACAACTCCGTGAAGAAGCAATCTTCTGCAACGCATGATCACTCTGCTTAATTTTAGGAATGGGTCCATTTCATAAAACTGTGTGTTTGTGAATTGGTGGGGAATGTTCATGGGTGTCTAGGCCACGCATGCAAAGTTAAATGTGGAACGTACCAATGGGCCCTGAGAAGACCTATGCGCAAAATAAGGTGCGCAGCAGCCCTGGCGGTATGCTAGAAGTCTGGAGGCCGCCTACTGCAGATGCTAGGCCTGGTCAGCCTTGGTCGCGGAGAAGTAATCTCCAGGCCCTGTAGACCATATTCCAAATCCTCTGTGATCGGTAAGAGCAGTAGGGGCTGGTGGGTCTCGGCCGGCAGAAACAGGAAGCCTGTCTACGGGTAAGTAATACCCCGGAGTCCTCCGTGTGGCAAAGAACACCGGAGCGGTTCGGGGGTGTCTGGGCACCAGAGATTTCCGACGCATGGATAGTCAGTATTGTCTCTCATGAGTATCGCATAGAGTGGTGCAGACGGCCACCGGAAGGTGTGTTTGTCCGGCCAAGGACTACAGCAGGATTGGCGCAGGCAAGATGTCTGGCGGCATATGTCGAAGAACTGCTGGTGGCAGAAGCCGTCGGGCCAGTGCCACGGGCCGAAGAGGGCCAAGGAGTATACTCTCCAATGTTTCTAGTGCAAGGCCGGCGGGAAGTTCTGACCAGGGCTGGACTTAAGGCGGCTCTGTGCCTTCATCCTGGTGTCACCATTCCGGATGGCATCCCTGCAGACCGTCATCAGGTTGTACAGGTGGGCGACTGGATGGCAACTATAGACTTGACGGACGCCTATTCCATGTGCCTGTGTGCACTCGGCATCACCGTTTCTGGAGAATTGTGGTCCGACAGGGTTGTTTTCAGTTTGCGTGCCTTCCATTTGGCCTCAGTATGGCACCCTGACCGTGCTCCATGGTACTGTTGACTGGCATCGCATTGATTCGCCTCGAAGGCATCGGAATCCATCTGTACTTAGATGATCTTCTGGTGTTGGCAAGGCCCCAGTGGGAACTGGGGTCTCAGTGGCTCCGGCGCTCCAGATGTTGCAACGTTTCGGCTGGCTCGGCAACTGCCAGGAAAGCCAGTGGGAGCCGGTGCAGCGTCTCCAGTGCCTAGGCGGGGTCTTTGTCACGGTCAGAAAGCTGTGCCAGATTCAGACATGGACGCAGAGCGTGATAGCGTGCCCGGTGTTGTCCGCAAGGCGGTGTATGAGGTTGATCGGCACGTTTACGGCAGCCGTTCCGGCGGTGCCCTGGGTCAGTTGGCACCGGAGACTATGTCAGGACAATTTCCTTCGTCAGTGGGACAACGGGTCTTTGACCCAACCAGTCGGGGTACAACGAGTAGTACACAGGTCTCTCCTGTGGTGGTTGGATTCGGAGAATCTGAGCAGGGGCAACCCTGTTGGTCCGACATCAGAGGTAGTGGTCACAGCAGATGCGAGCCTGGCAGGCTGGGGTGCTCACTGGCAGGGAGGCCAGGCCCAGGGCCGGTGGGGCTCTCGCATTTCGGAGACATCCGATCATCTGGAGCTGCTGGCGGTTCTGTATGCGTTGCACGGTTTCAGAACGAGCTTCAGAGTGCCAGGGTGCGGATCCTTTTTGGACCATGTGAACGCGGTGGCGTACATAGCAAGGCATGGGGGGACCAGGTACCCGATGCTCTTACAGATTGCAGGGAGAATCTTTGTCTGGGCGGAGCCACATCTGCAGGCGCTTGAGGCATCCTCTTCCAGGGGCATGGAACCAGGTGGCTGATAGGCTCAGTCGGGTGTTTCTGGATCCGACCGAATGGAGCATACGGCCTGCCTACCTGGAGCCAGTCTTTGCGAGATGGGGGATGCCGGACGTCGACCTCATGGCTACGGCCGCCAATGCACAGGTGCCACGGGTTTTGGTGTCCGGATCCTCGGCCCATAGCCCAAGTTGCCCTGGCCAGGACGCGGGGGTCTCAGCTGGTCTAGGTCGTTCCTCCGTTGTCTCTGGCACTCTGGGCCCTCTTGAAGATCCGGGCCGAGGGGGTGGAGGCCATAGTGGCTCTCCCGTTTTGGCCGCGCTGTCCGTGTTTCCACTTCTGTGGGCAAGGATGACCGAAGCGCCGATCCCTTTCCCGTTGGAACCGGGTCTGTTGCTGCAGCGCGGGGTGAAGCATCACAACTCAGCCTGAGTTCCCTGACGGTCCGAGTCTCGGCTTTGTCGGCCGTCGCGGGGGTTCGTTGGGCGGAGGCTCGTCTGATCGCCCAATTCCTGCAGGCGGCTGTGAAATTGCACCCTCCTCATGGGATCCGGTTCCCGGAGTGGGATCTGCCGTTGGTGTTGTGAGCACTCCTCTTGCCTCCGTTTGGGCCGGCAGATTCTATATCCTTGTGGCATCTCTCCCTGAAATTGCTGTCTCTGGTGGCGGTGACTTCAGCGCGCAGGGTTCGGGGATCTGCGCTTTTCTCCTGGAAGGAGCCGTTTTGTACCTTTTACTCGGGCAGGGTCGTGCTCCGGCCAGTGCCGGCATGTCTGCCCACGGTTCTGTCTCCGTTTCCATCTCGACTGGGGGGCGGTATTTTCTCCCTTCTCTGCCGAGACGGGTGGCGGGGATGAGTTGGTTCGCTTGGATGTGGTACGTCTTGTATCCGTATATGTTTCTCGGCCTGCTTCTTGACGCAGGTGTGACAACTTGTTTATCTATCCTACGGAGCTCCGTAGGGCCTTCTGGTCCCTCCACGGACTGTGTCGGCATGGTTGGTCGAGACCATGCAGCTGGCTTTTGGAGAGGCAGGCCTTCCTGCCCCTTCCGAAGTTCGGGCTCCCTCAACTAGGGGCGTGGCGGCGTCCTGGGTGTCCTTTCCCAAGGTGTCGGCTGCGGTGGTCTGTAAGGCTGCGGCCTGGTCATCGACCGTTTCCTTCGTCAGGCATTATCGGCTGGTGGGGTCTAGGACCCGCAAGATTCATTGAGTTCTGTCATTCTGTTGGCAGCTTTGTCTTCGTGAAGTGCGATGTTCTTTTTGCAGCATTTAAGTTTCCTCTGGTTGTTTGGGTGTTCGTTGCACGCCCAGGGAGTGATAGCTTGTTAAGTCCTGTGGTGGGCTGACATGAGGTGAGCCAGGAATATGGAAAATTGTTTTCATACTTACCTGTAATTTTCCTTTCCTGGCTTACACCTCGTGTCAGCCCTAGTTCCCCCCCGTTTGGAGCGAGTCTTGTTACTGAACATCCGAACGGCTGGAGGTGAGGGGATTTTATAGAGCTTGTTATGGGATGTCCTAGGGGGTCAAGGGGAGGAGTGACCCGTGGTGGGCCAGGAAAGGAAAATTACAGGTAAGTATGAAAGCTATTTTCCATATTTATGATGATGTATTCAGTGGGTGCAGACCTGCATTAATTGGGGTCCTTTACATCTTGCCGGAGTTCAGCTTTATTATTTTGTTACTCCCCATATTTAATAATAGTCATATTTAATAAAAGAAACATTTTTAATTAAGTCTACCATTTTCTAGTTGCTATGAACAATGATCCTGCTTACAAAACAGCTTAACAAAGCCATTGTTCCAAACATTCTAATTAAAAAACATTATTTAGAACATGGTTATAGAAAAAAAAAGGCATCCTCCAAAACAGGTTATATCGATTTTAATCCCAGAAATACACAATTCTGTTTCCATTAATTACAGTTCTGAGTTTTAAACAATCATAGTTTAACATTAGTGAGTGTAATTAATGTAATTGTGTTTCCTCATTATAAATGGACCATCTGCTTCGGCAACAGAATAGCCAGAATTCAAACGGAACGGAAAGCAGACGAGCTAGTCTTTCTAGTCGTGTCGCTTTCTATTGTGGACTGCAAATAATATTCCCGCCCCCCAAAAAAAGAAATCAAACCAATCATTTGAATTTAAAATATAGAATTGTTTTGAAAGCAGAAACAAACAATGAGACTTTATTGTTGTTGCAGGGTTCGCAGTCTACATGGTGGTATTTCTAAACTTGCTGGCACGGTGCATTTGTAGTGTAATGGAATTGCACCTCAATTGTATATATATATATTTGTGTATAGCTGGCCATGATATATTGTACATTTCTGTATATATTTCTTTAAGAAAAATGTATCTTGCTGTAAGAGCTGCTGGAAGAATCTAGAAGGTTTGGGCATTCTCTGTTACCTGCTGTCCGGATCCAGACAAGGGGCGACCAGACAGGCAGCACACACTGAGAACCAGACAGGAATATAATGAACAAACGGGTTTATTGTGAACTTACAATAAACAGTAAAAAACAAACAGGTTTGGAAAATAGTCCAGGGTACAGGTTCAGATGTCCAGGGTACAGGTTCAGATGTCCAGATTTCAGATATCCAGGAAAAGATACAGATTCAGGTTGAAGTAAAAATGCTCAACAAGTGTCTGTGGATGAGTCACACCTATATAGCCCTCAGGTTAACAAAGCAGGTGTCCTCTACCCAGCTCACGCTTGCAGGGAGCCACCTGCTGGTGACTAGGGAAACTAGCCATGAGAAGCCCTAGCACAGTGCCACCAGTAGCCGAGGTACTTACACCTGCTATTTTGACTTATCTGCCCAGTAACTGTTAATTCCCACCTCTGGGCAGAGGTTATAAATGTAACTGCTTAGTTTGTTTGGTGGGCTTTTGCCATGTCTGAGCTTGGAGCTCTGTGTTCTCTCCTATCTGAGTCCCCCACTGACATCCATTTAACAAGTGCTGCGTGGTGGCTACACACCTATGATGAATGACAGGGGTCCCCTTTGGACCAAGGCAGTCCTTCCCTCATCGCATCCAAGTGTGTGCAAGCAATTATGCGCCTAAAGCACTACAGGAACCAGCCTGTCTTCCTCTTTATTAACCTCCCTAGCGATATGCCCGGTTCGGGCACATCGTGGGAACTCATCTGGTCCGCTGCCATCGCGATCCCGCTCCGCCGCCGGCTTCTTCCGGGTCCCGGAGTGACGTCACGGAGGCGGGACCCGGTCTTAAAGAAAAAAAATGTTTTTCTTTTTTTAAATCTTTTTTTTTAACTTTTGAGCTGGATTATAGAAATGTCTTTCTATAATCCAGTTCAAAGTGGATCCCGCTAGCAGAAACGCTCGCGC
The DNA here is from genome assembly GCA_036250615.1 of Ptychadena robeensis. Taxonomy (NCBI): domain Eukaryota; kingdom Metazoa; phylum Chordata; class Amphibia; order Anura; family Ptychadenidae; genus Ptychadena; species Ptychadena robeensis. The sequence goes on from CM070043.1 coordinate 12,924,982, forward strand.
TGAGCGTTTCTGCTAGTGGGATCATCTCCGGCTGCACCTGAGCCGATCCGGAAATAGCCGAGGTCTTCGGCTATTTCCGTGATCTGCATTCGTGTGCAAAATGAACCCGCCCACCTGGAGCAACCGTTCGTACTCGCACAAAACTTTGATCAGCCAGAGAACCAACATTTTTCTCTGGTTGATCGCCAGTACTTTGAATGGGGACAACGGTCCCCATCCAAAGTATTGTTTGTCAAATCGTAAATGGTGTATTTCGAACGATTGACCA
>CM070043.1:12956956-12967770 GCA_036250615.1 Ptychadena robeensis
CTCACCAGCAATGCAAGTGGCACACAGTCAGATTCCCTGCCTTTGCTGAGCTACCCAGAACTGAGTTCTGGGTTCGAATCCCAGCAAGAACCTAACAATCTGCAACTATTGTGTTCTTAATGATGACAGAACCTTTAAAGACCCATGAGGGCATCTGTGTTGAGCTGGAATATTCGAGCTGCAAAAATATTTGACAAATATCAATTATTCAACAATTCGCACATTTTGCGAATATTCACGATATTATGCATTGGGAAGCTTATGGCCATGCATTGCTATTTTATATTGGTGACCATTGTGTGACCATTAATTTTGAAAGTTCGCAAATATATTTTTGCAATGCATGGACATACACTTGAATTGCTAAATATTCATGAAAATCTAATCGAATATTAGTAGAATTATTGACGAAATATCACACATTCAAATATTGCCTATGCCGCTCAGCACTATCCTCCAGGAAGTGCTTAGGGCAGTAGAAAAAAAGGCTTTAACAATATAGGATACCGACATGGCATGATATGTGATTTAAAGTTGAGGTTTTTATTTTTTGGGGTTTTCTTATGGTAACTACAGGTTAGCTGCAATGGTTATGACTTAAGTTATGAACTTACACAAAACTGAAAACAATCTCCAATAACTTAATTGACATCCCTTGGTGTCTGAGCAGCCAATTAGGAAATTCCGCTACTATTACATGGGATAAAGGGAAATCACATAGTCCACCTAGCAGTACCAGGTATTTGTATTTGCATCTGGTAGCCAAATCAAGCAGCAGGGAAGTGACTGATGATACTAAATACTTTTAACAGTATATAACTGCTTTCTAATGCTGCCTCTCTCTCTTGTTCGCCATGAGACAAAGCATGCCAACCCAGGCCAGACACTTGTTAGTACAGGTTACTAATTGGGTCAAGAAGATTAGTAATATGTAGTCAAAGATTTACATCTGCCATGAATATTGTCTAAGAATGCATCTTGAAGGTCTAGTAAGACCAATCAGTCCTGAGGATTTAATGTGAGAATACATATGTGTACTTAGAAATTTCATTTTCAAGCTTTATATGCTAAACATATTCACTTCAGATCTATGATCTTGACCTAAAAAAAAATTCTAAATCTGGAACTGACAACACAACTCGTGATGTAAAAGACAGATATAGGATATTGGCGGTGTATTGGTTGGTGGCAGAAACAACATTTACACTGTAAAAAACATTTGCAGACATGTCCATTGGGGATAATTTTTTATGTCTCTGTGCAGGCAGTTGTATACACCAACTGAAAGCTCCATGCTGCTTTTGCCATGAACAATCAAAGGTGATAATAATCAAGCATTAATTTATTGATCCAACAGTCCAACATTGATCTTTATGTAGAACTATTTGCAGAATAACGTATATTCCAGGCAAATACAAAAAGAGAAGAGATGGCACACTGTTCCCAGAACTGTAAAGATCCTTTTAACTTTTCTCAACATAAGTTACTCCTCACTCTGGAAAAAATATATATACACATATATAATTAAAAAGAAGAGGTAAACCAATTTACAATAAACAAACTTTGAAGCTTACTAATGCTGCATATGTAGCCCAAATTCTGTTAGTAGGATGTTTTCTTGACTTCTCCTCTCCAGCTCTGATGTCCATCCTGCTACAGTATCCTTATCTGGTTTCTTTGCCAGCTAAAAAAAGCACTACAAGAGAGTAAGTGCATGGATGGTGTGGTTACTATGTTAAGCTGGGCATAGACATTTAGATTTCCCAGCGATCGATCTTTTATACAATCTTGCATGCGATTCCGGAATCGATTCCATGACAAAATTGATTGCACGCTGCACCATATGACGTCTTCGGCTCCTGGTCGATTGTGGATCATGCGATCTCTAGCTCGCAGCTGTTCTAATCGGAAGATATGTAATGTGGGTTGGACGCCAACTGGTTCGATCGATAGCAACAATCACATGTCTTCATCAATGTTCCGTGATTCCCAAACGATCTACTAAATTTTACAGACAGGTCCGTTACTTGCTCAATTGATTTTACGTGCGACTTGTTGCATGCATCGATTTGTGATCAATTGGACGATTGATTCCGGTGATCGATCCCACAGAAATCGTACAGACGTTGATGCCCAGCTTTAGTGTGAGAACCCCTTTGTTGTCAGAGATGCTCAAAGCTGCTATGAAAAGAAGATACCACTCCATTAGAGTTTATGTTGCAGAAAAGGAAGGCAGCTGCACAGAAGTCAATGATATTCAGGGAAAGGGGGTAATAGGACAAGCCATCTGCTTCCTTGATATCGGGTCTCTGTCTGATAACATAACAAACAAGAAGCAAAGGCAGAAGGAATGAGTGGAGTGATTTCACCCTTCAGGGTTTCACTTACTTAGTTGCTTGGAGAAAATGTGTTTTTTATAAGGTTCATTTATTGGTTAAAGCTTGGTCATTAATTGGATTCATCCAGATAGCAATATTATGTTGTTATTGTTTTGTATTCCATTTATGTGCTTGTTTTCTATTTGTATAATGCTTGTCTTTTTATCTCTCACCTTGCCAATGTAGATATCATTATGACAATATGCTTGAAACCCCTCTGTACTGTGTAAGATATCTATGTGAATAGTTAGAATATTTATAACAAGGAAATGTCATGGGTCTCGATTCTGATTCTGATTCTGGCACATTGGAGTTTAGCTATACACCTGTTAGATTTAAAAGATCTACCAAAGCCTACAGTCAGAAGGCTTTTCAATCCATGGACACCTTAATACAAAGAAAATTGCATAGCATAAAATAAATTGCACCATTCAGATTGGCATTATTATTTAAAAAAAGAGCAACAGCTACAACAGGAAGTTTGCCAAAGAGAAATATTTTCAAGGACTAATCCTACAAACCTGGCACTGCCTGTTCCCACAGTGAAGTGTTTTTGCCAGAACTGTTCTCATTGTCAGTCCAGCGAAAGGGTTTATTTTCATGTGATGTCAGCCTGTGGTCAATGATACATTAGAGAATAAGTCATTATGTAGAGGGAGTCTGCATATCCCTGATAAATTCAGGAAGGGGGACCCAGGGCGCGAAGTATATATTGACAGAACTTGATGTGTTCGTTCTGGATATATTCATTATTATATTTCTACATTTACTGAGTAGAGGTGCCATTTTTTTAGTGAATTGTTTCCAATGTATTAGAATTAGAATACAAAGGCAAATATGGATAATAAAATTATTTATTACCATCAGAGTTAAAACTAAAAAAGAAACTCATGTATGATTGATTCACTGTTGAATGGGCCAATATCTACTCATTTAGGCGATTATAGGAATAAACGTTTCTTGAAGTGGATCATTTGGTAGATTAATTTGGTATGCTGCAAGTAATATGGGTGTTTAATTCTGTGGTAGCTACAAAAATCAAGGCTTTACAAGCCACACATGGTGGGGTATTTATCATACAAGATCAACAATGATTCTTAAAAACATTCTTTTATTAATACTCGATAATAAAAAAATCATGTATTAAAATAGAAAAATGGAGGATACATACAAATATACAAGAACATAATATGTATCAAATAGCAATATTGTTACCCACACATTGAAAGTACTTCATCAATTTCATGTAAATATTAGATATTGAACATGAAACATTGACACATACTTTTCACATTGGTGGTCAAAAAGGATATGGATCATGTCCAAGGAGTAAAGATTTAAGGGACAAAATTTCTGGGAACTAAAATAAATTCAATTAATTGCCAGATTCGAACACTATATAATAGCTTTGAGGCTGTAAACTATAAGGCTTTGTTCTCATGTGCGGCTGCCCACGGTGTCATTCTAATCGCACCCATGTTATTCAATAGGGCTCTTCCCTGCCTGCAATTGGAGGGCGATTGGAAGCAGCTTCAGTGCAACCCACAACCTAAAAACTCGGCTCACCTCGTCTTTGATTGCGGGCCGCCAGAGGCTGTTCACTCCTGACTGTGGCCATAGTCAATGTCTCCTTGATTAATGGTGTATGATAAATACCCCACCATGTGTGGCTTGTAAAGCCTTGTTTTTTGTTGGTTTATGTCAAGACTCCCCTTGGGAGCAGGGGTATGATACACACTAGTTGAGATGGGATATATCCTATGTCAGATCCATGTGATAATTCTGTGGGACTCTAGTACTGATATATATCCCCCGTACCTGCTTAGTGAGGGCACTGTTTTATCTATCTATCTATCTATCTATCTATCTATCTATCTATCTATCTATCTATCTATCTATCTATCTATCTATCTATCTATCTATCTATCTATCTATCTATCTATCTATCTATAATTTTATCGATTCTCAAACCTCTTTTTTAAAATTTGTATATGTAGCACCAATTTATCTATGAATGTAATTTTTTTATTTTTTAGGAAAAACAGTATATACCACAAGTGTGTTACACACCTGGAAAAGTTTAATACAATCTACAGTACTTACTAAAAGTATATATTTCTCTTTTAATACCCTGGAAGCAGAATGGACCCAGCGTGAAGAAATGGAAACACCAGAGGACAGCATGTGTGCACTGAATACAATTCTCTGCAGACTGCAGATCTCCATCCCCATGTCCATAAACACACGTTACAGGTGTGAACATCTCCCCAGGAGAAATAGTTTGTACTAAAGGAATTGTGAGGGCAGGGATAATACAGTAATTCATGCTCATCCATGCATGTAGTATTGAGGAATGTAGGTTTGGGGCGGTGCTATACATTTAGTTAATATTAAAAGTGAAATCCATTAAAACACTGGCTTGAAGGAGATTTATGAAAATGCAACATAATTGATGTGCTTCAATTCAATGATACAAGGGAAAAATATGGAATGCTGTGGAAGCAATAGACTATTCAAATGTAAGCTCTCCAACCATTTATCCTCATTAACTGGAAAAGAATCACATTTAAGGAATTGGTTTTGCATTGATTACACTGAGGTAGTAGGATTGATTTTGGATTGACAATCAATATTGAAATTGCACTAGTTGATCGAATTGAAAATCAATTCAACAAAAAATGTATGGTTAACTTAAATTTTTGTTAAACCCATGAGATAGGTCATAGCTTTGGTTTAAGTCTGGTATACACTATACAATATTTTCCAATAGATTAGATTTAATAAAACAAATTAATCTATTAAAAAAGTCCTTTAAATGAAAAATAAATAAAGATATTTACAAATCAAAAATAAAGTAATGTCATCTATATATTGATAAAGCATTGCTCAGAAATAGCTCACCATTATATCACCATTTTCTATAACAACATAGCTGTGCTACAACACAGCTATTTTAAACAGTGGGGAGTGCAGCATCTGGCTACAGGTTATTAGGGAGCACACCTCACTGTTCTGCATTGATGGCTTTATGGTGGAAAGTACAAGGAGGTATTGATTATTTACCTTATTGTACACCCATCAATAAGAGTATGGCCTCCTTCTGAGTGGATGTAGGTTCCACTAACCAAAGTTTTCAGTCTAAAGCTGGAAATAGACTGGCAGATTCCTGCCCATCTGCCATGCCGTGCAATTGGCCGGTGGTCAGTCAGCTGAAAATCAGGTGCGCCCACCTGGCAAGATGGACCAGGAATCTGCTGCATGTCGGATCGCACAGTTATCCAACATGCCGGTAAATTCCTGGCCAAACCCATTACTTTGGAAGAGTGCCTGGCTGATTCTCAGAAACCTTTTGTTCAAGCAAAATTAACTTACTCTTGATAAATAAAGGAAATTAGAACTATATGGGTGCCTCCCCAAGAGCATTTTTTTCAAGTGGGAGACAATCTTACCATCTCCCTCATCACGCATGCTCGATCCAAGATCAAACTGCGTCCGTATTGGCTTTGGGTATAACACCCAGAAGGTAAAGAAGTATGATATCTATCTTTGTCTTTCAGTATTTTTGCGACTTTGGCTTTTAGATAATCCCAGTACATTGACAATGATTATGTGTCACCTTAGGTGAGGTCGATATCAAAACTCTTTCTGCAAATTCCTGAAAATTACAGAGCAACTGAACTCTCACCAGTAGACAGTCTTTCAATGGGCTGGATTCTCTCTGACTAGAGACAGTCTGAAAATGTTTACTTAGTTTATTTTGGAGTTAATTGTAAATAACAACTCGCCAAAAGATGTTATGAGATGTAAGGAAGTTGTGGGAACATTACAAAAGTACACATGTACTTTTTGCATCAATTAAGTTCTAAGTTAATTCAGAATTACGACTCGACTTGAACTTTATTTATACGCAAGAACAATAGTTTTGTTTTCAATACTTTGTAATACTTAATTTTGTGCACTGTTTCCACAGGACCTTCTCTACATTTCCAGCAAATTTGGTGATGATACCATGCTTCGGGGCTTTGCAATTAAGGCTAGAGCTGTACTGTTATCTGTATCTGTTAAATGTTAAAGAGTGCATGAGCTTTCTTCACAGCCCTTCAGAGCTCCCGATCCCTTGGTTTGAGTCTACGTCATGATGATGCCGACGCAGCCCATCCGTGTCCACAGAAACGCAATGGAGGCTTGCACTGGGGTGCATAATGGAGTCCTAGCCTAACTCTCAAAGTCAAAATTAATGTGACCTTCTTTACTCCGTACTCATTATTCCTTAGGAATATTTTTAAGACGGTAGCGATACACCCAGTAATAAAGACAGGGATAGTTCTAAGTTTTTTCTCCATGGAAACCTTTAAAACATACTAAACGGTAGAATATTTTGAAAGCATAGTGAACCGGAGCTAGCTAAACCATATATTTGATTGAAAAAGTAAATTTTAAGAAGCATTGGAATTCCCCTCTGACCTGCCTCTACTCCAATATTTTATTTATAACTCCTTTTCCTTAGATAGTATCTAAAAATATTTAAATAATAATTAGAGGTCTAAAAGACCACTTTCTGCTCTCTATAATAGGTAAATAGAAACAACTATGGCCACTGGATGGGGGTTAAGCTGTTTATAAGTGATAGCAGCCAGTTTACATAACCATTGCAGATAACTAGTATGTAATCTTGGTTGTCCTGTTCTTACAAAAAAATTATCTTCATCTATATTTATTTTTTTCTATATATAACAATAATATACGAGAAAATAAATGAATGATCCTTGCTATATATGGACCTTTCCATAAATTGAAAATGTGTTTCGAGACTACACTGCCTGCAAACAAGAATCTTTTATATATTCAATTTTAATCCCTTGACAGGGTGTGAAACAATTATTTAAAAAAAAGAATAATCATCTATTTGACTGTGGAAATTATACTCCATGACAGGTCAGACAATGAGACAAAAAAGACAATTATTTACAGGTACTGTAGAACACAATATTTAAAGGCAGCCCAGCTATTCACTGAGAATGTACTGTTAATTGGGTAAACATTTCATTGTACGAGGCTCGGATGCTAGGGAGGAAAAAACTAATTTAAGTTTCTTTTAAAAGAGCCAGACAACATTAGCAAAAATTAATTGAAGCACATTGAAAATTCTCTGTCTATAAACAGAAGCTATTATTTTTGGACGAAAAGAGTGCTGTAGCTTAAGAATGTTTTATCTGTTGTTTATTGTGCTATTATAATGTGACAATTTACCAGCATGGAACAAATATGCACCGTATGGAATTATATATTTTTCTCAATTTATATTTCTGTATCTATCTGCATTTAAATGATGCATGAATCTCAGAAATAACTTGCACACTGAATCATTTTTTACAAAATAAAAATGACTTTTTTTTTATTAAGCCATCTATTCTGTATGCATGGTTTTATTTGTTCAAACTAAACTATATTGCGGCATTGCTGGCGTGTTAATAATGATAACGGAGATGTACAAGCTGAACAGTATTAGAGTGGGTGTAGAAAATATGGTGGATTGTGGTTGTTGATGTCAGAGTGTTTAACATTCCACTTCCATGTCCGTGATGTTTAGTTAATCTTCTATAGGGTTTTAACTAACTTCTTTGGAGTCTACAAATATTTTTTTTCAATGTTTACATTGTAGCAATGAAGGCGAAAAAAAAAAAAGATGAGCAAAAGGAAGATAAATATTACTTCTGAAAAAAACCTCTAATATTAATGTAACTTGATCATCCATAGTGTGCTGAATTTAGGATATAATTTTACTTTTATAATAAAAAAATATCTTGGGAGGAATTAACAGATACATAATTAAGTTCCTGAGCACCAGGCTTTTCATTCCAAACAAATGATCAGCAAGATTTCTTCTAGTTCATGAGTGGACGTTTAATCTGCTAATATTTTGCCTTTTTTTTAATCCCCTTCACACCTTTTTTGGTTTTATACCCAGTTTCATCATCACAGTTGAGGTCTACTTAGGAAGCTTATAGCTGGTGGGAGGAGTCAGCAGGATTCCTAATGATCCAAACCCATTTTGTTCTTCAGCTATTACTGGACTACTGGACTGGACCACCAATGAACAGTTTTCACTTTTATGCATGTGGTTGCTGTAATCAACTACCTCCAATATTCTTATTAAAAATCTATAGGTTGCCGTCTGGCAACAGTGGAGGCCAGCTACCAACCATGTTTAAATTCCCTTTGAGGCTGGGGTTTAGCCATAGCTTACAAACTTGTTAGTCAAGAAATTATTTTCGTTCTGTTTTGATCTTGGGGCTGAAATATTATTTAGGCTTTTCTCCTTTTCTCACCTGTTGTCCCTATTGGGCTCAAAAACGAGTGGGATTTTCTATAGCAATGAATGCGCAATCTACTTTGAATAAAGGCAAGGCCAGAATACTTTCTGTTGAAAGACAGTCTAAAACCCATAATCAAGAACTTGGACAGGATATGGAAGGATTGCTCAAGTGGCTAGGGGAGCAGTTGCATGCAGTTTTAACATATCTAAAAGTGAAGTTATCTTTTAAAGTCCAGCTGAGCCCTCTGTATCATTTACTGTATTGCACTTACACTATGCATTCAGTTATTATGCTGTTTCTTAAATAAAGTTACATAGTCCTCCAACAAACATTAAAATACCCTGCACTGGCAAGTGGGACCTCTGCTCTGCATAACCAATGCATAGTTCTAAAACACCCACCCTGCATACTGTATATTGGTTAAGATATATGTAGCTCATCCTAATCACAGTAACTAATACCAATGATTCAACTATTGAATATGGGGGAAAAGATATGCTTAATTACCTACTGCACCATCCATGGGGAAAGTGGTAGAAATCAAGACATTTTGACATAATTTCTAATAAAAACAACCCCAACAAATCATATTAGCAGGTACCATGCAGTCCTTTGATTCAGCCAAAATCTATCATTTACCTTTAATTTTTATGAACCTTAAGGGCCCCCCATACACGTATCTATCCGCAGTTGGGGTATGGGTAGCTTAAGATCCTTAGTCCCAAGGCAACAAACAGCAGGATAAGGTGGGTTGTATCTTCCTAATTGCATTATGCCCCATCCCAAACATTAGCGTTATCTACTAATGAACATCATTAACTAATTATAATGTGGAGAGATGACAATGAATGGTGATTATCCCCACCTGAAAAAGTAAAAGGAAGTCTTTATCTTATCTGGAATGGAGCAGAGTGCTGGTGTAACTGGACCATCCAATTACAGTGAAACTCGTAGGTGAGGGGATTACCTTACAGCAATTATCCTGGGTGGGGTAGCAGAGAAGAATGTGATAATGTGTGTGGAGTGCAGCCTAAGAATGTGTTGACTCTCACAGCAAATGCTATTACTTGCCTAGTTTATATAAAGGGTCTTAGCAGTCTTCACTGCTAGAGTGTATATCACTCTCACTGGCTCCATCTGATAGAAGACCTCTTGTGTTAATTGGTGGATTTAGGTTCCCAATAATCTATTAGCTTAAAGGCAACCATGTAAAGACACAATAGGAAATGGATAAACTGGTTTGGATCAGTGATTTGTATAGGCGTGTGGTTTCTGCATCTCGGCCAACAAGTAAATAATATTGAATTTGAGGACTTGAACACATAAGATTCAACAGCAGAACAAAGGATCATAAGTTACTGATCCTGTAGGTTACAGATGAGGAATGTTAAATGCAACACAATCCTTGGGAAACGTATAATCACAGTGGAGGACCTTAGTACTGTTTGTATAACTGAATGTAGTTTCAGTGCAAGACTGACCATGGTTATAGAAGAGCAGTTGTACCTTAGGTGACAAACCAATTTTCTAAGGTCCTTTCCTGTACAAACATACTAAATTATATTTTTAAAGTGTGTGTGCGTGCATGTCTTTGTTACGGAATGTAGAAATAATCTATGGGCCAAGCTAACAGATTTTTCATGCACAGAAAGCTCCAGGATATGTTGCAGTTGTAAGCCCCCCCTTGGCCATACATTTGCCGCAAAGACATATGAGAATCACCTGAGAATCTTTAACAAAGTTTTTGTGAATGAAGACTGGGGAACCCAATTGTTATTATTGTAACTGAGTACAGATCCAGGACACAAAGCCACAGAGGTATTATCACTTAAGCCCCTCATACACCTTTAGATCACTACATACAATTTCCATTAGATCTACTAACAACTATGTAGTATAATGGCCTCCCTGATATAATACATAGTTATTGGAAGGTTTAGAAAGGTCCTCATATTACATGGTTTTGGTAGAAGAAAAATGGATTGTACAGAAATTGTATGGTAAGATTGTAAGGTGTATGGGGGCCTTAAGAAATATAAGACACAAAAATCATTTCATGATTCAGCCCAGGTATTCTGTGACCGAAGGACCTGTCCTGTGGGATTTTTACCTATGTCAC
>CM070043.1:12981637-13007219 GCA_036250615.1 Ptychadena robeensis
GGGACACACCTCCTGTCAGTCCACTAAAACTCTGGTGATGGATCTCGCTCGCGCATGCGCGCGGCAGCGCGCACGCGCACGGGAGCGCGCGCACGCGCACGGACAGGAGCTGGACGGGACAGCTGGCCAGAGGGCCCTGACGAGACCCTGGAGCCTTGCACGGTGTCCCCATGCGAGGGACGCCGATCAGGTGGGGACAACTGCGACCGAGGGGGTGACAGGGACCGTGGCCGAGTGGGGACCTGACACCTAGGCTTATACTCGACTCATTCAGTTTTTCCAGATTTTTTTCTAAAATTGGGTACCCCTGCTTATATTCGGGTCGGCTTATACTTGAGTATATATGGTATATACATACAGTGGATATAAAAAGTCTACACGCCCCTTGTAAAATTTCAGGTTTCAGAACTGTACAAAAATTAGACCAAAGCATGATGCTGCCACCACCATGCTTTACTGTGGGTATGGTTTTTTCTGGGTGATGTGCATATATTTATTTTTTTGCAACAACCTTATCTTTTGGAATTATGGCCAAAAGGTTTAACCTTGGTTTCATCAGACCATAACACCTTTTCCACATGCTTTTGGGAGACGTGTGATGTGTTTTTGCAAAATGTAGCCTAGTATGGATGTTTTTCTTCGTAAGAAAAGGCTTTCATCTTGCCACCCTACCCCATAGCCCAGACATATGACATATATACCACACAGCCAGTACTTGGCAGATATTCCTGCAGCTCATTTATGTTGCTGTAGGCCTCTTGATAGCCTCCCTGGTAATGTCACTGTTGTGCCAAATTTTCTCCACTTGATGATGACTGTCTTCACTGTGTTACATGGTATATCTAACGCTTTGGAAATTCTTTGTACCCTTCTCCTGACTGATATCTTTAACAATGAGATCCCTCTGATGCTTTGGAAGCTCTCTGTGGACCTGGAAAGACCAACTAGAACAGCTCAACTTTATTTGGGATGACTTGTATATACTGACTCCTATTTAACATGACTTGGAATGTGATTGCTTAATCCTGAACACAGCTACATCCCCAGTTATGCAACCACATTATTATTTTTTTCTTTCCTCCACCTTAAAGATTTCAGTTTGTTGAGTGGTGCAGTTTATAGGTCACATTAAAGGTGGAAATAATGTATATATAAAAGATAGTAAATATACAATTTAAAAAAATACTTAGTGACACACAAAATGTGCTGCAGTATTCCCCATCTCTATGGCTCTCTACTCTGTAGGCTCGAGGAATTTGTTATCCTCTTGCAGGATGCATGATAGCCAGTAGAGATGGTCACAAATGTATTATCTAGTTTGACAGTTTATTGTAAAGCTCATGAACAATGTATCATCATTATTACACACAAAAAGGGTGTTCGACCTGCCCCGTTCGCCGGCGAGAAGGAGCTCTCTATTCTTTCTCCGGCAGGATCAGAAGCAGCGAGATCCTGCCGGAGGAAGAATCTTTTCACTAGAAGACTGGGCATGAAGCCAGTCTCCCAGTGAAAACCCGGCTTGAGAACAGGAAGTGACGACAATTCTTCTCTGGGCGGATCAGACTTCTTTAAAAGTCTGATCCGCCCATTCGTGGACGGACCTGGCCGATGTTCTGCCATCACTAGGTACCATGACATCTTATTGTTTGGCCATTGAGATAATGGCACATCTGTATAATCATGCATACAGATGTGTCACTGAGCATACATCTAGAACATTTTTATTGAATTCATGTGAAATAAACATTATCATTACTTGAGCGCAAGCTGAATGGAGCAATTTAGATGGACCTTATTATATAAGCCTTAAATGCCACTTTAGCTTCAGTTCCAAATATGCCAAAGTATGGCAGAAAATGCAATCAGATAAATACCCACTTATACAGCGTAAAGTCTTTAAAATATCAGATTAGCTGATTGTCGCAGGGTGGCAAGGATTGAATGGATTAATTGATTTGCTTACATATGATGTCTTTTGATTGCAGCTGAAAATGCTAATGTGGCACTGTGAGATTTTACTGCTTTGCCATGCCTTGCATGTACCCATCATCTTATAATAAACGAATTCATGCCATCTAGCTAAACATTAGCATTAATGCCTAAAGCAGTGGTTCCCAAAGTTTCCTTCCAGGGCCCCCCCTTTTCTATTTAGGAAGATTATCGAGCCCCCCATCCCCATTTTAACACAGGTTCAGAATGAGGGTCCGTGCCCCCCCGGAATACCTTTCCCCTCCCCAGGGGGGCCTGCTTCCCAGTTTGGGAACCACACTATGTATGTATCCCTATGGACATGATGCATCATATCGCGACTACCCAGTGGTAGCATATCCTGGTCATTTGGGACTGGCAAACTAGATATTTCAAATCAACCACCTGGTTATCAAAGTATGTAAAACCGATGCCATATACACATCAGCACTGGGCACATCAACAGGGGTTGTACAAAAGTAGAAGTGAGCAGTGTATGATGGGTGAGGATAGGTATAAAAGTTAACAATGTTAAAGAGATATGGGTTGGGGCAGTTAATATGATGAGTAGTAAAAGGAAATGGAGTGGATGCTGAGGTAAGCAGTGTAAAACATTGTGGAAAAGTGAGAGGGTATATCTGTCTAAACATGGACATTTTATTTGATGCCAGAACCCAAAAAATTGGAAATAGTTGTCAACCCATATTAACTATATGGTCAACTACAGCTTTTCGTTCCAAAAATGATTTAAGGAAACACACTGTGTTGAAGTGCAAATATTGTTCATTGTAAAAATGGACACTCAAAATGGACGCATTTTTTGGAGAACATATCCTTAAAATACACATGGTCTTTATACACAAAACACATCCCTTGTCCCTTCAGCATCCCATGAACTCCATTAGAACCGCTCAGCTGCACCAAGGGCAGGATAGGATTACAAGACTATAGTAAATGTGTTTCAGTTCTGAACACAGTTGGTGCAAAACTCCGTCTACCATTTCAGCCTGCGTATCTTATCCCTTTCATTCTTCTTTTGTGTTCCACGCAAGGATCTAAGGAGTGAGAAAATCTTTGCTTCTTCTTTTTTTTTCCTCTCCAACCCGCATCAAAGTTGGGACTTTGTTAGGGATTCCTGCTATAGGCATCTGCTAGCCTATTTCACAGGGGGCTCAAGAGGAGGAGGATGCTGGGTGGCTGAAAAAGACTCTCATTCACTTTGGAACTGCCAGTCTTTGCTTCGCTGTCACACTGTCAAGCTCAATCAGAAGGCAATGAAAGTGATATAGAAGGAAAGGCTTTGCAAGTCTAGCCTTAGAACAAAGAGAGTCTCGGAGACTGGTACAGATTTCACATTCAATTTAACTCTTTGGAAAAGGATTTCAGGAGATATATAGTCAAGAGTTGAAAAAATAAGAGTAAGGACTACTATAAAGGCTAAAAGTATTATCCTGGCTTAGATAAGCCACAAAGATAGGTTGATACTATTTTCTACCATAAACCACATTAGCCGGTATTACACGTTGAGCTTTCTTTCCTCGTTAAGTTGCAAGGAGATTTGAGAGGAGTTTAACAGCTACATGAAATGACTCTTTCATGATTTTAGCTTCAACAGTCATTTTAGTTGTACAAGGTGCATGAATAGCAAAGACCCAAATCATGTTGTTCAACAAATCTGGAATTAGAGGGTTAGTCTCAGTTTACTTATTAAGAATTTAGTTGAGTAAAGGATTTTAAGACTCAGCCCTTTGTGTAGGTGACAATGAAATGCATCAACACTAGAATTTTTCCATCAGAGTTCAAAACGGATAACATGTGTTTTAGTAATGGCTTCAGGCCAACAGCATATTGTTTCACATAATATTTATTTATTTATGAAACACATGAAATATATATTTGTAACTACTAATACTGTATATGAGCCAATGGATATACATTATGTGTTGCTCTTTATACTAAACTCCTGGTTATGTAAGTGATTTACTATTTTAACTAAGATAACAGGCCCAAAACTAGATTCAGAATATTGAAAGTTCCCTGAAGTATATATTAACAAGAATTTTATGAGTAATTTAGTAGTAATGTTATTTTGAGTAAGGACGTATGTTAAATATATTGTAACATAAAGATTAACTTCAGCCGAAACCTTTTTCTTTACTATGTTTTAAAAAGGAGTCACAGCTTTGGAATAATTGCATTGCTGAGTCTTTCCTCAAGAGAATAATTGATACTTCTTTTTACTGGTGACACCAAGATAAGGAGTTGGTGGTGGCAAAGAAAACAACAAAGAACTGGCAAGGAATCTTGCTTATTTCTACTAAATAAATGAACCTGAGAATCTGTCTCTGTACCCATCAATATATGCTGATTTGAGATATGCCATCCCCTTCTATACTTGTCTCATCCTGTTAAAGAACAGGAATGGAGGTCATATCTTCCCAATTGGGGCAATTAATCCAAATGGATATTGTAATCATTACCCCCCTGAACAAAACCAAACAATGTTGTTGTCTTAAATTGAGGTTTAACTTAAAAATACACCCAACTGAGGAACTGAAAACATGAACACTCATATTGTATATGGAAATGTGCGCTATCCCCGTCCAATTCCAGAGACGTGATGCAGGCATCTAGCCCACATGTATATGGAAGCCCCCCGGTAATTCATGTGTGACACATCCAGGTGGGACTCTGTGCTCCCTCTTAGTTGATTACCAGTTTTCAATCACCCTAATTGACAAGAGAGCGGCTCCTCCCTTGTCTGTTTTCTCTCTGTTGGATGTGCCCTATAGACATACTGCTGCCCTGGGGAACCCTTTTTTTATTAAAAAATAAAATTTATGTGTCCCAATTTGGTGGAAATTTGTATTTTCAGTTTTTTATATTAAACAATTGCACGATTGTTACTTATATTACACCTGTCTGTTCACTTAAAGTCCCATTAAGGGAATTTCTGGTTTCAATTTGGGACAGATTGGTATATAGAGCTACGAATCTTCAATCATTCTTACCTATAACCTAGCAAAAGATGTTATTTTAGTTCAATTGGTGAAAACTTGTTTGAAATTACTCTCCTAACATTTGTAAGGAAATATCAGTATTTAGTTATGGTTAGGTTCTTACCTCCAGTAGTAAAGAGCTCCTTATGTCCAAGTGTTCCTCTGATTCTGGCATCAGAAGTTAACAATAAATTGGGTTGGGTGGTCCTTCATGCAGGTGCCATGAAACTGGCATTTAGAACAATGATATGTTCAGTGTCTGTCAGGAGTCTATGCTGACTTAGTTGTTTGTACAGCTCCTGCTTGGGACAGCGGGATTCCAGTGCGGGAAAAGTAGATTGATGAGGACATTTTTGTGTAGCCTTTTTATATGTGACAATGCTCGCCCAATTAACTACGACATGGAGACTCGTACATCTAGCTCTATTTCACATATTATGTTAAGTTAATTTAATTAATGTTAAATTAATGTTAAGTTCAATAAACAAAACACTATAATATTATCGTTACCAAAAAGCATGAGGAGAATGGTTTATATATCTATTTAAACCTACACTATAGATTTTAAAGACTTTTGGTTTTGTGTAATGATAAGACGTGTATCAGCTTATTGTATACATCTTTTTTAACAGGTTATGTGTACCACTGATAATCTGTAGGCTGTGGCTGACCTAAAATTGTATTTTTGTGAACCAACTATACTGACCGTTACTATGTCTCAGTAGGTAGATAGTTACATCTGATTTGTTATTATCAACTTTGGACATACTCTTTCTATTGCTTGTAAAATAATCCCAGTTATGTCTGGCTTGATATGAATCCTCCTATTGTACATTGTCATGTCTACAGAAAGTAAAGGAAAAAACTCCCCATGGGATAGTCAAAAAAAGGTGTTTTACTCTCCTCAAAACAAAACTTTTGTTACCTTATAGTTTTTTAAAATAGTTTTTTATTGTTACTGTAAAAAGGAAGGATCCACTGATTGGCACCAGGTATTCAAGCATCTGGACCGTGATTCTGTCTGTTTTTTTTTTATTTGGTGTTTGTGTACAAATTTGCTGTACAAATTTGGCCATTTAGCTTGTTAATAAAGATGAGAAAAAATAGTCAGGACACGGCTATGTACTCCCTTTGCCTACCAGTACATTGCATCTACCATCAAGCATGTATTGGGGAAAGGCATCATAGGCTTTGTTTATTTATATTTATTTTTTCACCTATAGAAATAAAATGCCCCCACATTCAGAAAACTCTTGCTTAAAATGAAAAACATGTTGCGTTTTGCTACAGAAAGGGTCTAGCCAGCACATAATTGGAAAATATTCACTATTGAAATGAAGATGCCCCAAGGCTGGTAGGTATACCATGTTCCCAGACATGGGCATTTTTCGAAATTCTTACCCGTATCTTGGAAGATCTTTCCAACGTACCACTGAACAAATATGGTAATATATGCCATCTAATACAAACATATTATACATGAAAATACATTTTTGATTTAGTACCATCTTCCATGTTTTGGATTCTATAGATTTTTTTTAGAGGTCATTTGCTTGATACTGATTGGCAGACATGTTACTTGTTAGCTTCTAAGATTGACATTGCCGCAAGACTATATTTCAGATATGAAAAAACACCTTTAAGCCTGTGTGTATTTGCATATGGCTTTGTGTGTATATAGGATTAGTGAAATATGTTAAATGGATCCACAAATCTAAGAGCATGCAAGGGGAAAAAACAAGGAACTGAAACACATGCTAGACTAAAGTCCACATAAATAAAATAAATGTAAAATTAGAACATGAAACTGATTTGGTAAATAGGAACACAACACAATGAAACACTAATTCCCTGTGCTAATTATTTGTCCCATTTTTTTTTCTGTTAAAACAAATGAAATGTTTTTCTTGGTTAATGACAAGTTTGATCAAACAGTTCATAAACTGATGGATTGTCTTTGAAATGAATTCAGGAAACAACACACGCAAAAAAAAATGACATGATATAAAGTTGGCAGATCGCCGTCTCTAGTGGGAACAGATGCCCAACAAATTTGGCGAGTAGTTTTGTTCTCTTTCTATCTGTTGCCGTTCACAATCCTAATGAATGTAATGTTTAAATAACATGAATAAAGATAGAGGGGGGGAAAATGAATTCAACTTCAGTTTGAGCAGTAGAATAAAAATGAGCAAACTGTATTATCTACTGCCACCTAATCTGGGTTGGATTTCCTCTGTATCGTTTATTGTTTGTGGAAGAAACCCTTTCTTCGTTCCTCTTGGCCATTGACAAGGTCTTTTGAGATGAATATGAAAAGATAGATTTAAAGGTTATAGTCAGGGTCAGATGGTTGCAGATGTTTTGTGAGAGATTGTTTGGTTCTCGTCCTGACTTGAGCGTACCGAGCGAATGGGCAGCAAATGTCCCTTCTCTCTTTTTTTTTTTTGTATTTACTCCTTTATTGATCCTGGCAAACACAAACAAATAGAAAACTTGCAAGTCTCGTTCGTGCTCAATTTGCTCATTTGCCTCTGCAAACAGGTATATAAACCTAATACCTATCTATATGCATGGATGGTCTACCAGAAGAAAACACTCAAGGCTCCATCAAACACGATTTGCAAGGACAAGGTGTAGGCATGTAATAATTGTAGTAATAACACATAATTCCACATCAATCAACATATTTTGTGGGGTTTTTTTTTTGTCTTTGGGCTTAAAATACATTGAAGAATAGAAGTAAATGAGAGCTTTTGGACAACTCTGTCCTACCATCTATGCCTGAAATCTGTTGGCAATCTGTTACTTTACATACGATTGAACACTAGACATGGTCACAACATTTTGGACTAATTTATTAAGTTCAATCTTAAATTTGAGTTTTCTTTGAATATAACCTACTAGGCATTTGACCTGAGTGTAGCTCAGGGCAAATTTATTTACTAACCTGTCTGGAGGGAGCCTTTGTCGTCCCTCTTTGCCAACGAATCTTCTGGTCCCACCTATACGGCGCCATCATTAGTGTTGATCGTGGATATTCAAATAGCGAATTTTTATTTTGAATATTAGCACTTTGAGAATTAGAAGATCTCAAATATAGTGCTATACCTTCGTAAATGCAAATATTAGAGATTTTTACAGCAGTGTAGATTGCCAAAACAAGAGAATATTGGCATGTTTTATTAATAATAATTAATGACTGGATATCATGAATTTGTTGCAAATATTAAGCAAAATATTATCTATATTTTGTGAATACAAATATTGCAAGTCAGTAAAATTTCTTTTTTAAATAAAATTTTAAAGAAAAGTTTGACCATCTCTACTGAGCAGTGAAAAGTGTCAAGGTGTTGATAAGAAAAAATAAAACGGTGTTAAGGGGAATTTAAAATTATAGAATGGCAAAGTATCCTTAATATTATTTATTCCTCTGCGTTTTGTTATTGGGAATGCCACCACTGTAAAAAAAACAATAAAATACAAATGTTATCCATTTGATCACATTTTATTTACTAGATGGTTATGGATAAGAAAATTACAGCATGGTGTGTCTGCCCAATGAGAATGAATGTCTAGTATTTGGATTCCAAGCCTCATTGACACCCATTTTGTTTATGGCCAGTTCATACCTCTCCAGGGTGGTATGTTGTGACAATGCACTCATTACTATCAATCATATGAATGTGTTAAGTGATTAATATCTATAATAGCAATATGCCATGTACCAGACTTTCATTAGAGCTTTAGACTTTTTTTTCTAAAGATGATTTTATTGTGACTTTAAGATTGTGACATCTTTTGGAAAACAAATTCAACTTATTACACAGGCATGGTCTACTGTTCTAATTTGCTTTAGGTAAAGCAGTTAAACTATATGTATTTTATTGTGTGTATAGCAATGTGCTTGAAGTTTAGCATTAAAGGCCAAATGAAGTCACAGAAATAGATATTCTTTTATTACTGTAATAAAAAAAGAAATATAAATTCAATAAAAGAGACAGATTAACATCAATGCCTTCAGTCACACTTCCTCTATATTATAATACCAATTGAGCAGTGTGTCTAAATGTGACCATGCAGTATCATATATAAGATCTAACAGACCTCATTGAATATACCTAAATTTAAATTAAAGCATGTAGTGGTAAAAAGAGTATGAAGTCTGGCTTGTTTACCAGAGCTATAGAGTGGAAATCTATTTGGGGGTTATTTTTAACATACTTGTAAAAAGTGGAGCCAGGCATTGAGGAGAGCAAACAGAGTTCTTAATTGTATCACTAGGGGGATCATCAGCAGCAAGAGGAGATTCCGATTGCCACATATAGAGAAGAAATTAAATATTTGTACACCTGGCCATCACAGCACGGGGACATTTGTAGCATGCCAATTGTAAGTGATGAGCAGCAAAGGCAATATTTTTATTCGCAAAATATCGTGAATTTTACGCCTAATATTTGCAACAAATCGTGATCTCCAGTCATTATTACTTTCATTGTGAAAAGGATTTTTGCACTTAAAAGTGCCGATATTTGCATATTTTTGCAATCAACACTACTGGTGTAAAAATCTTGAATAATCCCAGCTACGAAGATATTGCACTATATTTGAATCTAGTTACAATAATCAAAGTAAAAATGTGTGATTCGACTATTCGCCATCAACACAAATAGTAATTATAGAGGCATTATTATGGAGTGTGGGGGGCCCCCAGGTGGGGTGAGATGGTCTGGCCTGCAATCTCTATTGCATTTCATCCGGAAAATGAATGGGTGTGAGGTCAAATATTTTTGTGAGCTAGTCAAGCTTTTCCCCACCTGACTTACCTAATCATGTATGACAGAGCCATGCTTTGTGTACACACATCTTAATATGCTGAAATATTACAGTGTCCCATAACTTGAACTAAGGAGTCTATGCAAACCCTGAGGGCTCCTTATGTTTCTGGCTGTCAGTATGTATGTAATAACAAAAAGTCTTGTTTTAAAGTGTATTATATATTTGGCTGAATGCTACAGAGTAGGGATGTCCAATTCAAAAATGTGGGAAGTTCAAAGTGCTTTGACCATCTATGTCTGCTGCCAGCCCTAACCTTGCTGAATCCTGACCACTTTTTTGCCTGCTCCTCTTTAAATCTCATTTGGATCACCTTCTGTGTATGACCTCTTGCTGTCTCTGACATTTGATTTGCCTGATCTGGTGCTTTGTTTGTTCAGTAGTGTCTGGCGTTACAGGTGTTAGGTGGTAAGAATGATTCATGCTCTTGATGTCCTGGGGAGCATATCACCAAATGAACCAGAACCTATTCTGAAATTATGATTTACATTTGAGTTCCAGGTAAAAAGGGCAGTAGCCCCACTAACCAATAATTTAATCACATCCCATCATTTGGCACCCAGAGCCCAATGAAGTGCTACGTCACTGGAGAGGTGGAGCATCGTTGTATTTAGAGGACTTTTACCCATGTAGGGTTTTTATTATTATATTAGAAAGGGAAAGGGAGATGATCATCACCTTCATCATCATCACCTTGGCCAATTTAAAATTACTACAAATGCAGGGAAGGATGGAAAAGGATTGAAACTAGTATTTATTTATTTATTTAAAATGCAATTCCTAAGGACTTGTATGGTTTTGTATGTAAAATCTCATTCTTCTGTGGGTTTTAATCAAATCAAAGGAACCCAATCCTAGAACGTTTAGTCAAACTGTAGTGATTTTTATGGGAGGCCCCATCAGATCAGTCAGTGGTTATCTTGGAAGACTTAAGAACCCTACTCCAATCACCATTGTTCTCCCATAACCTCACCCTGCCTCAATGGGCTAGTCTTCTGGTAGACTTGCTTGAGCATTTCATTTTCAGCATCAGGGACCTTTTATATTAGCTTTTATCTCAGCCTGCTAACCATACTGTACAGTCATATTAAATGCAAATAACAGAAATTTAGAAACTTTTTAGAAAAATCTTTTCTAGAAAAATAATTTTTTTGTGAAGTAACTAGGTTTGGAATTGCATATCCAGGAGAATCTACATTTTCTAAATTTGAGTTTTCTGAAAATTCATTAAGAATGTTCAAACTCTCTGGGTGAGGGGATGCCACTTTTGTAAGAAACAGCTCACCTTCAATGGGGAACTTGGAATAGATAAGAAATGTGTTGTAAGAGATGATCATTGGACTGAAAAGTGATATGCAAAAAATATTATAACCATACTAAAGTGTTCTAGCGCAAACAATTAAGATGATTTTATAATGGCTTTTTATTTTTTATTTATTTATTATTGGAGGGAAGATTGGTTTTTTTTTGGCGGGGGGACATGGTTTTTTTTTTTTTTTTTAATCAAGAATCGTTATATTGGATTTTATAGTAATTGGATTACAGTGCTGGAGTGGACATATTAACTATAAGTCAATTTACATTTATTTACTGTTATTTGGGGGGGGGGGGGGGGGGGGGGGGGGTTGGATCATTTATTTTTTATTTTTTGCAGGGGAATTGATACATATATGTCATGTAATTATTGACTACATGTACTAATTATGTTATTATTGCATGTAGCCGTAAAGGAAATGTAAATTTATTTTATTGGTTAATAGTTGTTGGGTTGGCTTGGGTTGTGTGCTATATGTAGTGATGGCCGAACTTCGGCCAGGACCGTCCGCAAACGGGCAGATCGGACTCTTAAAGAAGTCTGCCATCAGCCTGTTCGCGGGTAGATTCAAATTCTCTGCCTCTACTGAAAAACTGGATCAGTGACATCTCATCCGGTACCTGGAACGCATGCATAGTTCCTGGTTATGATAGCTGGATGTGACGTCACTGATGTCACTTCTGGGTTAACGAGCCGGCTGCTCACTAGAAGACCGGCTTCATGCCCGGTCTTCTAGTGAACAGATTCTTCCTCGGGCGGGATCTTGCTGCTCCTGACCCCGCTGGGGGCAGTTCGGCCATCACTAGTTATATGTCATGATGTATTTATTTATGACATATAGCATTGATTTGTTGCATTTATTGAAGCTTTGTGTTTTTAAGTGGCATGAATAATCGGTTAGTGAGGGATAGGGGGTTAATCTGGAATGGCTTATTTCAGGTAATTGTAAAGATTTTTTGCTCTATTTTTTGAGTTATGTAGTTAATGTATTTATTTCATTTTAACTTTGATTTCATGTTGTGAGTTGTGTTGTTTTACTGGTGTTTGGCTTTGGAATGGGTAGGGGTCATCCTTTAATAGCTGTTGGTGGTCTTCTGTTATGTTTGTAGTGTATCGGTTTGGTGTTACTTTAGAATTTTTGGGTTTGCAGTTTTGTAGTTAATAATTGTTGGAATTATTAAATATAAAACTTTCTCGCTGGTGTTTAGGAATTAAGTGTGTGTAGGGGATTTATTTAATTTGGGGTTTTGCTGTTATCTTTGACAATTATTTTATTACTGTATTTGGAAAGTGTCTATTTCTGTGGTTAGCCCTTATTGCCGCACTGGGGTGAATGTCTTGGAAGGAGTAAAGGATTAAAACAAATCCATTCTCATTCCAGTTTATTATCTGTAACCATTCCAGTTTATTATCTGTAACCATTGCAGTTTATTATCTGTAACCATTCCAGTTTATTATCTGTAACCATTTATTTTAATGGTGACAAATAATAAATATAGGTTTAGGTGCAGTATAGGAGATGGATTCAGGAAAGGGAGATGTCATTTTTCCTGTAAAATTGATTTTTTGGGGGGTTTGGAGCGAGTTTTTGTCAGTATTTTAAATTTGCGCACAACTGGCACAAACTCCCAGCAACGACTTTGGAGTCCAAAATGCATCAAGACATGGTGTTCCCGGTCAATTAGGGTGGTGTTTCTGTCTATTTGTGAACTTTTCCAATGGACCAGACACAGTCCCCTCTTTTAAGCAGGGGTTGCCTGGTTGTCTCCTATTGACTTACATTAGGCTCGGGTGCTCGGTAGAACACACGAATATAGCGATGTGTTCGGACCGAGCACCCAAATGCTCATCACTAGTCGTCACTACTCTGTAATATTCAGCTATTTAAACACTTTAACATTATACTTTCTCTAGCAATCACAAACTCATAGTAGAAATTTATCCCACTATAACAAAACCAATAATACAACAAATATGCACAACATGGTTAATTCCTACTATAAAAAAAATTGCTCTTGATATTATTTTGACTTCAGTCTATCCTGATACTTTGTCATTATTTGTGGTAATCAGAACAATTACAACACAGGATTACTGTAACCGAGAGGCGGATATGAAATGTATTATCAATAGACTTATTATTTGACTTTATCATCATTAAGGAAATTATTCAGAGTGTCTAGAGGTTGAAGAGAGCACGAGAGTGTTTCCATTTAAATATGACAGCTCTGCTCAGGTTATTTCAGCTTATAACAATGGCTTGCTTTGCGCTTTATCTTCAGAAGGAAGCTGCCTTGAGCTCACAATCACAAGTGAATGGAGGTGTCATGACACAGGATTAGCAGTAACTAGATACTAAATCAAATGTTCGAGATGAAGGAAAAAAAAAAAGAAGAAAATAAGGAATGTGACAAGCATCCTTATTGTGATCCAGCAGCATTTTCTAAGTATCAGTTGGAAGTCGTATATGGAACCCCTATTGATGGGATTAATAGATGATTATGACTTGAATTTGACCACTGATCCTGGGTTATCAACAAAACCTTCTCCAATATGGACTTTCCCTCATTTCATATAGATAAAGAAGTCACCAGGTTGCAAATGAAGGGTTTCTATCAGCGCTGGATGGCCTTTTTGGTTTAATACTTAACAAACAGAATTATTTTGTGACTAGGCGAGAGAGGTTTTGTGGCTTCATGAACAGAATGAAATAATGTAGCACGGCCAAAGGTAATTAGTTTTTTTCCTGTAGCACTGCAAATGGTTCATAGTGTCCAAGTGTTCAAATACATTATATTATAATAAAAGCCTTACCTATAAAACATTTAAAATGAATTTGCAATAATGTATGCATATTTTAAAGCAGTATTATTATTATTGTGCTTTTTTATATATTTTTTCATAATTTCAAGTAAGTTTAAAACTTTTTTCAGACTGTATATTTGTATGTACACTGCTCAAAAAATAAAGGGAATACAACAATAAGACATCCTAGATTTGAATAAATGAAATATTCTTATTAAATACATTGTTGAATGTGCTGACAACAAAATCACACAAAAATTATCAATGGAAATGGTCTGGATTTGGAGTCACACTCAAAATTAAAGTGGAAAACAATACTGATCCAATTTTGATGTGATATGTCCTTAAAATAAGTCAAAATGAGGCTCTGTAGTGTGTAGCAGCCACCTGCCTGTATGACCTGATTACAATGCCTGGGCATGCTCCTGCTGAGGTTGTGGATGATCTCCTGAGGGATCTCCTCCCACACCTGAACTTAAGCAAAGAAGATAGCTGTGTCTGTCAGCGTAGTGTCCAGAGCATAGAGGCCCTACCAGGAGACAAGGCAGTACAGGAGGAGACGTGGAGGAGGATGTAGGAGTGCAACACCACATCATCAGGACCGCTGCCTTCGCCTTTGTGCAAGGAGGAACAGGAGGAGCCGAGATGAGATCCTCAGACCCCTTGTGAGACAATATGCTGATGTGGTTGGCCCTGAGTTCCTCCTATCCAGGGCCAACCACCCAGGGCCAACCACACCAGCATATGGCCCGTATGTGCCTCATGTGCCTGGAGTGTCAGCAGTTTCTGCAAGACAAAGGTATTGATGCTATGAACTGGCCCGTCCGTTCCCCAGACCTGAATCCAATTGAGCACATCTGGGACATAATTTTTCACTCCATCCACCAATGCCACATTGCACCAAAGACTGTACAGGAGTTGGGGGATGCTTTAGTCCAGGTGTGGGAGGAGATTCCTCAGGAGACCATCCACCACCTCATCAGGAGCATGCCCAGGCATTGTAGGGGGGTCATACAGGTCATTTTTGTGTGTCCCTTTATTTTTTGAGCACTGACTTTAGTGTCGTTAATGCTGAATGGGATGAATGACAGAATGGTTCGGAAGGATGGGAGGGACTCCCATTCCAAGCGCAGTACTTACCTGGTTTGCTTTTGGATGCAATTGAAGAGTGATGTGGAGCCTCAGCTGATCTCCCTTGAGGGAGACCCATACACTGATATTTATTAATTTTTTCCTGTTAGACTCAATTGGGCTGTTTTAAGCTACTTTATTTTGCACATGTACTATTGGATGAATTGTGTGTGAAATTGTACAGGTCTGTTTAGTTTACCTGTTAAAGTGCTGGATCCTAATCCACCTCACAATCACTGACAATACATACATAAATGAATTGTTTATTTTTATACTATATAACAATGCTAGCTATATGTCATTACATAGGCAGGACTTCCCAATAGTCCCAGTTGGTAAGAATGACTGACAAAGTGTGAAAGCATAATTGTATGTACCTTTTACCATAGGTATAGAAAGCATGTGACAGGATGACAATATACAGTCAGGTCTATAAATATTGGGACATTGACACAATTCTAAATGTTTTTACTCTATGCACCACCACAATGGAATGAACCAAACACAATGTGCATTAACTACAGAATGTCAGCTTTAATTTGAGGGTATTTACATCTAAATCTGGTGAACGGTGTAGGATTAACAACAGTTTGCATATGTGCCTAACTAAGGGCTAGTTTCCACCCTTTTCACCGGCGAGAAAAAGTCTATAATTCTTCCTGAGCTAGACCAGTGGTTCCCAAACTTACCTTGCAGGGCCCCCCTTTTCTATTTAGGAACATTATCGAGCCCCCCTCCCTATTTAAAAGAATTTTAAGAATGAGGGCCTGTGCCACCCGGGAATACCTTCGCAGCCACCAGTTTGGGAACCACTGGGCTAGACCTTTCCATGCCCAATCCGGGCAAAGAAAGAATGATTTTTACTAGAGATCAGGCAAATAGTCTTCTGACATCAACCAGGGGTTCACCTGCAGCTGCCATCTCAATATTCACCTTGTCTAAATCTTCAAACAGGTGTTTTAGTCATAGATATTACTGACTGCTGATAAACACTGCTTTAAGGTTAGGGGGTTCTGAGGGTTAAGGTTAGGAGATTGGGGAGGTTAGATTAATTTTAACCCCAAGGCCCCCAAAACTTTTCCCTACTACGAAGTACCACTCCCTCTAACCTTGACACCCAAAATTAACCCTGAAAAGCCCCTAGGGCTTGGTAGGAAAATATTTCAGGGTAGCAAAATATCTCAGAACACCAGCTGGGCTTGACCATCTTGCACATATTAAGTGACTCTCTTTGGGCATCACTTTAGGATATTACCTTCAGTCCATGGATTCAAAGTTTGTGAGTATGAAAAAGCGACGGATACAGAAATTGATTTAATATGCAAAAAATATTAGCAATTATTAATGTAATCCACATTAGATGCTTACACATACTGTTTGTTTTCTTGAGGACTTGTTGCTGCTCTGCATTCCTGAGGAAGCCCAGTGGAAAAGGGGCAAAACGCATTGAATCTAGGAGCACAGGAAGTAATGGTTTCCTGAACAAGCCCTTTGTGGACTCAAAAAGACAATGTTTTCACAGGAATAAGCATTTTATTTATAGACATTGGACATTTTGAATATTACTTATACATTTTTCTTTTAACTATACTTGAATTTCAGTCCGTATAGTCTTTATGCACCACTAAAAATCCCTGGATATTGGCCACCCGCTGCTTGAGGTGTTCACTAGTGATGAGCAGCATAGGCAATATTTGAATTCGCAATAATTTTACTAATATTCGATTTTATATTCGCGAATATTCGCAATCGATTCGCAATTATAGTCGCCTCGTAATTAGCTTTAAAACATTCTGCCGCCATATTTGCGATATTTGTGAATTCTCGAATAGCTGAAATTCGCCAAATATATTGGAAATTTGAATATTCGAGCTCAACACTAGTGCTCATGTAGCTCAAGATATTGTGTTCAGGAAATAGCAATGTTTATTTTAGAAGGATGATTGTTGTTTCAGTCTGCTGTTAACAAACATCTCTCCTGCCTCAGATATGACATATATGTTTTTCTATCCAAATTGCATCCAAACTTTCAGCAAACCCATTTCATACAAGCAAGTAATTAAGGATTGAAACGTTAATATAGGTTCCCATGTAAAAAAAACATTGTGATAGATAACACATACAGAATTATGAATGGCTAATTATATTTTGCATACTTTTAGCAAAGACAATTAGCAAAAAGCTTTTATATGCAAAATAATTGAAAAAGTAATTAAGATTCACTAACCAGTGCAGCAATATCAAGTCTGTTGTCTTGTGATTCGTCCCTAACAAACATAATAATTATGCATTAATTGTCATATAATTAAACGGCTCTGTCCTTTAGGAAACTGTTGACGTTAACTTGACAAGAGGCAAAAGTTCCTCGCATTTGTAAACGGGATAATTACAAACATTCATCCAGGAAATACTGAATTGTTTTGATTGCAAATAATTTTTTTTCTCCCTCCTGCTTCAGTAAGGTTTTAATTGCTGCAGCGATCAAATACGGCCGCGTTTTACATAAAATTGCAAGGACCAAATTCATTTGTGATTCCATCATTAGTTCGGGCTGATGTTGCAATCTGCCACATCTGTTCTTTGCAAGCGGAACTTGTAATCTAACTCTGATAGAGAATGGATAAGATGGGGAAAATCTAAACGGCCAGAAAGGGATCTGGAATTAACAAAGGGTTTCATTATGATTAAATCATGTTTTTCTTTTAGCTGATAACAATGGTTTGAAGCATAACTCCAGGTCCAATGAAATGTATACCTTGCTATGGGTCTAGCCCCACTCTAGGAGAATTTAGGGATATGTGAACATTATATTTAATTAAACACTAAATAAATGCCCCAGCAACCAGTGCTTTTATTTAAGATGTGGTACACTGGGCTGTTTGGTATTGTCTCTTCCCTTTGCCTTGTGAGGTATGACCTGCAACTCTATACTAAATCACCACATTTTAGAGGCTACAGAGATAGGTTGCCAAGGGAAGAGTTAAAATACCTTTTCTTACTCTGAGACATAAACAACTATTCAGACATTGCAGTCAGGGCCGG
This sequence comes from Ptychadena robeensis, assembly GCA_036250615.1. Lineage (NCBI taxonomy): Eukaryota > Metazoa > Chordata > Amphibia > Anura > Ptychadenidae > Ptychadena > Ptychadena robeensis. The sequence continues at coordinate 12,999,731 of CM070043.1, forward strand.
GACAAGGTCCACCAACAACAGAGGCTGAGCTGCCCAAGTGCGCCCCCCCTCGAAATGATGAAAATAGATATAAAATAAAGTGCAAAATAACCACATAATTTTAATGTTAACAAACATAATTCTGTCAACATCGCAGAATAAAATCTAGAAAAAGTGAGTGCAAAATTCCAAGTGCAAAACAGATACAAGTTTAAATTAAGTGAAATTTGTCTGAGGATTCTAATCACTAAAGGAGGGTTCCTTTTTCAGATAACTGCTATTAGCTGGTTAGCGGCGGCGGCTCTGTAAGTGTCCAGAAGTCTGCTAAGTAAGAATGATAATATGGGACAGTAGGGGTGCATTTACAGTGTTGGAACATGAGACAGACCACAACAATCCCCTGCACCCAGAAATAACAAGGACCAGTGACCTGTATCTGGTTTTATCTCCAGAAAGACAATACCATCTTTGCTTGGGCATCATCCAGATCACCATCTATTCAGTATCACAGATTCTACAACCCTGGTGCTGTGTTCCCCATATAACCCATCACAGATCAGCCTCTGCTACATCTTCCCATCACTTGCCACCCAGTACAGTGCTGCAGTGTGATATCTGGGTGAGGAAATGCCTGCTTCTGGCTGCAGAAGACTCATTATGAGAAGGTTCTTCTATAGGTGCTGCTGTATACAATGAACGGTGTCACATTCTGCGCCCTCATATTTCTCACAGAAAGTGTCATGCCCAAGTGCCTGTCTGCTGCTATTCATTTTTGTAGGAATAGGTGAGGTAAGTTACGGTACATACGGACGGTACATACCGTCTATATAATATATTGCATGGGGATCACAGACCAACACACCGGGGGCGACCTGGAAGCATGTTGATGGGGACTACAGACAGTAGACCCCGGGGTGCTAGCTGACAGGATATGTTCATGTGGAACTAAGGACAGGACACCCCAGGGGGTGACACCTGAACAGGATATCTGCATGTGGACACCTGCCATAGTACACCCCCCAATTAATCATTCCCTCCCCCATTGCTGCCCCAAACCCCCCACCCACACAAAAGAGTTCGTTCCCCGGGTATGTCGTACCAGGGGGTTTTAACACCCCCCCCCAGCCGTCACTCAACACATAGAGGTCGTCTCGGCATGATATTACACCCCCCCCACCATCAATCATTACCATCCCCCCATTCTGCCCCAAACCCCCATCCACACAAAAATATCTACCCCTTATTCTACCATTTTACACCACCCCCTCTGTCACAAACAATATCTCCTAAGCCATATTAGCACACACCCTAATACATCAATCAAATGCCTACAGCCATATGATCTGACCCACAAGCCCCCCACTCTCACACAAAATATCATACCAGCCTAATTACTACCATTTCCCACCCCTATCACACACAATTCCCTAAGACCATATTACACCCCCCACCAATCAATCATTCTTCACCCTTTCTGCCCCAAAACCCACACCCACACACAAAAATCTTCCCCCTATTCTACCATTTTACACCCCTCCTCACAACAAATCTCCTGCCCTATACACCCCCCCCCCATCAATCATTCCTCCACATTTCTGCCCCAAAACACCCACAACAAAAAAATCTCTCCCCCATTCTCCTATTTTTACACCCCCCTCTGCTGTCACCAAAATTCCACATGCCATATTACACCCCCCCCCCAATTAATCTCTCTCCCAGACCACTGTCTGCCCTAAACCGCACACCCCACACAAAATCTCTCAGCCCCAATATTACCATTTTACACCCCCCCCGCTGCTCTAACACAATCCCTTTAGCATTTTACAACCACCCTAAAGAACCTGTAGCCTTCCCCCATGTTACAATTTACTTAACTTCCGTCTCACAGCCGGGAACACAGGGGGCGTGGCAGCAAAGACCAGTGTGCTCAGCCAGCCAGCCAATCAGCTTCCGTCTTCCTGCCACGCCCCGCTGCTCTGCTTCACACATCCTGCCAGCTTCTGTCTGCTCTTATCAGAAGCTTTGCATTGAGTGCCGGGTGCTTAGCATCAGTTTGCAATGCTGGGCATCCCCGTGGGGATTGCTGGGTACCCGCGTACATCACTATTAAACTTGTCCTAGTTTAACCCCCTGAGCGGCGCCCAGACTCAGCAGCGCTCAGAGGCGACAGCCTCTTCTGCCTCTGTGTCGGCCCGGCCCTGATTGCAGTGTATAATTTATTGTACAAGAGATGGAAGGAAGGAAGTTACACAGTGTTAAATGGAAGTATCTCTTTAAGAATGTTACATCTCCTGGGCTGGCTAAAAGGCTGGATATTCCAATGCCAAAAGAAGATTAGAGTATTGATTATGAAGCACACTAAGTATCATAATGTGCAAACTAGAGAGGGTCTAATTTTTTTTTTTATTCAACCATTTCGATGATTTCAAGTTAATTGCAAAGCCCATGAGCATGGTATCATCACCAAACTGGCTGGAGATGTAGAGAAGGCTTGGGGGTATACTAAAAAAAAGTATTGAAACAAACAAACTCTAATCCCACTCCCTCTACTGGATAATAGAAAGGCGTGCCAACATCCCATAAATTGTACAAAAACACAAAAAAGGGGGTTTGGAAAAGCAGAGAGGGGGTAACCTAACTAAATCCCCCAATCTGCCTACCAGTAGGAGGCTAAGCCTCCAAGGGACTTTAAGGGCACCGATAAATCAACTATTGTGTAAAAAATGGTCATTTATTGAAACAAAATTTCATTCACAATACATAGTACATCAATATAGTCAGAATATCATTGGATACAGTTGTTGCACATCTCATAGAATGATACATATTGTTTCTCTGTACATAAAACCAACATGTTGAAGGACACCATCTCGACGCGTTTCGCTCAAGGAGCTTCCTCAGGAGATATATATAGGTGCTTCATATTTTGCCTAGCGATATGCCTGGGGTAAAAGTGGGCCCGGACGTAGGTCCCATCCAACCAGGGAGGGCCCCATAGCACCCAGGAGGGGAGCATCCATATGCTGGTCCAGACCGGGAATGTAACACGCCAGGGGATAGTGGGGGAAAGAGGTAAGGGCCGGCAGCATAGGACAGCAGCCACAGTGGGATGGGCGGCGTCTGTCCCGCAAGACCCCCGGTGTGGCCGCAGAGGTGGGGACCCACCCAATCCTGACAAGGTTCTTTGTTCAGACCCTAGGTAACATAGTATACTTAGTTTTCTTTTTTCACACACATGTTCATTACTGTCATGTACTAAAGTCCAATGTTTGTTTCCCTCACTCACAGTAAGAATTAATACAGTGTCAACTCCTGAAGAAGCAGCGACAAGCTGCGAAACGCGTCGAGTGACATCAACTGTAATGTACTGACCCAAGTGTGGGCTATCATTTCTGAAATTTTTCTGTACAGTATCTAAACTGAGAATCTTTTGTTACTTTGAATAAATACTATGTGTTAAAAACCAACTTTTTGACTGAAGTGCCGTTAAAGTCCCTCTGAGGTTGTCCTGGTCTTACTGATCGGACTCCCTCGGGTGCAAATTTGGATACAGATATACTCTGGTCCAAAGTATTTTGTTGTTCTAGTAATATATGGGATGTTGGCACATACCCAACAATACGGTTGCTATCTATAATTATCGACTATTCTGCAACTAGATTCCAGTACACAAGAGAAGCATTACTAAAGCTAAAAGTGGCATTCAGCGTTAATTGTGATGATGAGCAAGACTGAACAAGATGGAGAAATGAACTGTATCCTTTCATAGCAGCCAACACTAAAGTCTACACTTTGTCATAATGAAGGTTTCTTGGTGTGCACATAATGTACAAGAGACCGGATCAAACGAGTGTCCATTGTACATAATGAATATTATATACTAATCAATATTCACCTGAGGCTTGCTGCCCTGCTTCCTGTCAATCAAAGTGACAGACAGACTTGGAACAAGATGTTGTGTCTGTGTTACAAGGAATTACTTAATAGTAATATGAGGACAATGAGGTTGTCTGAAAGTAAATACATCTTAACCATGATTTATAGAGTAGCGTAATCATGTATTAGTTATAATAGTGTCTGGAAAATATTTTGTATGACATTTGAAATGATATGTCCTCAGCTGCCTATCTGATCCAGTAGATTTACAGAAAAATATTTGCAGGTCCAGAAGTTTGATCCTCTGCACATTCTGTGTTTTTATTTCATGTCTGCAACTTAGCAATAGTAGCGTGTTGTACCATGTTAGCCATCGATGAATACAGAGAGTTTGGAGTTGATACCCTTGTTCGGCTAACTGAAATACTTGCTTTTCAAATACTTAATGGCTTATAGTAAGCCAACAAAGAGTATCACTTTAACTCCAAACTCTCTGTATGTCTCAATGTAATGAGTAGTTCGGCTGTGAACATGCATGTTCGCACTCCTAGCCGGCAAGCAGTATGGGTGTTCGACCCGCCCGTTCGCTGGCGAGAAGGAGCTCACTATTCTTCCTCTGGCGGGATCTTACTGCTTCTGAATCTTTTCACTAGAAGACCGACTAGAGAAGCCGATCAGGCGGAGGGCGGACTTCTTTAAAGTCCGATCCACCTGCGGACTGACCTGGAAGTTCGGACTTCACTAGTACTGAGACAGTCAGGCAGGTAATATTTTAGAATGGCCAGTGCTGGCAGACAGTATTTCCTGTACTCCTGGAAGCAATCCCAAGTGTGGCTCAGGGTTCATTTTCCATACCTGTCTCTTGGCCTAATCTATCTATCTAACAAGTTATTCAAGAAAGATTGGCCTAAAATATCAGCATTGGAGATATTAATTTAGAAATTTTACAGATACCTAACAATGCACAAGTTTGGGTCAAATCATGTACAACTTATCAGGACATAATTTGTTAATAATCACCTGTGGTTTCTTCTTTAGACCTTTAAGGTGGGTTTACACGTCAAGATTTTTTCGGCCGACAGATGGACGACGAACGATTTTTTGGTTCGTTGTACAAAAATCTGAAACGGCCATTTGCTCCGATGGATTTTTTTTTTCCGATATCTGACAAAAAAAATCGTCCACAAGGTGATCAGACATGTTGGTAAACTTTCATCTGTCGTTTATTTTTCGTGTAAAAAACGAACGCTCCTTATTTCACTCGATATTTTTTGACTCGATTTTTAACCAGTAGCATGACGTATTTCCTGCGCAATGAATGTTGGGATTTTTACAATGTATGATTTTGATTCGTCCATGATGTTGTTTATATTTTCTTTCCGAGCAGAACTTTGCGACCGAAACAATTGCATTGTGGACGAACGTAACAACGTGGTGTCAATAGAAAAATACATATATTTCAATATTAAATGTTCGTTGTTAATAGCGATATGTATGTATGATTGTGAATACACAGCGAATATATTTAAAGTATGAATTAAAGTATGCTGCAGTGAGTATACAGGTGTGTGTATGTGTGTACAGTGTGCTGCAGTGACAACGCCCACAGAATACATCACTTCCTAAAAAAAAAAAAATCTGGAAGATTTTTCATTCGTGTTTCCGACGATTATTTTCATTCGATATTTGCGTCGGTTGTACAAAAATCAAACAAAAATCTAATTACCTTCGATAAATGGACAAACGAAATCCAATCAAAAAAATCAAAAAAATAATCGAATCTGAAGTTGAACGAAACAAAAATCTTGACGTGTAAACCCACCTAGACTTTCTAAATATCTTGCAAAAATCTGTTTATATGTTAATTGATTTTAGAATACAAATGATTTATTAAATATCAAATGTACAAACATTCATGAATATACCAAATATCATCTAGTAAACTTGCTAAAGGAAAATATTTTCTCCAGTCAAAGTTTTTAATTGGCTTCCACAGAGTGAGTTAGGTCATAAAAAGAAGTGCAACCATTGGATTACTACATTAAGATTGACCAATGGCTCAGGTCTGCGGGTAGCATCTATCTTGGATTATTACCTTTTTAAATTATCTTATTTGTGATACCTGTGAGTCTAATTATTTCTCCAGGTTAGTAACAACAATCTCTCTGGGGAAACTATTCCTCATTGCTTCTATAATCCCTACAGCTAAAAAAAGAACCTTGCATAGTCATTCACAATACACAATGCACAGGACTTATCATCAGAGGATAAAGGAGACACCAGTCTTGAAAGTTTGTTGTTTATTAGTTACTACTCATTACTAATGTATTTAAATCAAGTAAAATGAAGTTATATTAGGCACATGAACATTGGAAAAAATACACATCAACTGCAAAGATTGGAGATGTTTATTTCTAGGATAAGGCCACCAAGGTTTGCCTATTAGTGAAAGTGACCATATCAAGAAGTGGTAGCTGCTTCTAAAGGTGGCCTTACGGGGTATAATTTTGCAATTTGATTGATCTTAAAAATTGGTTTCTTGCTTACTTGAATCAATTAATCAATAGTGATCCAGATTGAACATAAAATCGATCGAGCAGTACATTTTAGTAGTTAATTCAAGTATCTGACCAGTTTTCTTGGTATTTTTGTTCTATTTTGTATTCAACTATATTATGGAATAGGGGCACTGTGCTTTGGAAAGGAATTGATGTGTGGTAGTAGAATTGATCAATGTTAGACTGACAGTCAATTGCATTAGCCAATCAAATCTAAGATCTTTTGAGCAAAGGCGTATGCGTTTATGGCTGGCATTAAGCAGGCCATACACGGGTCAGATTTTCAATCAATCAACTTAAAACGATACATTTTTAAGTCGGTATAAAATTGTATGTCGATTGTATCATGCCCCATATGTAGTACAAGATTTTTGATTTTTGATTTTTTTTCAATCGACATAACAATCGATCCAAAATAGTCCGATTGAAATTTCAATCAGAAGTGAGGTAGAATAGGTAGAAAAAAAATCGATCAAAAATTGGTTGACCACACTTGGTTCTCAAAATACCGAACCAATTTTCAATCGACCGATCAAAATTTACCATCCAGTCCGATCAAAAAACGACTGAATTTTCACTAAATTTTGATCGGATTAAGTCGATTGAACCAGGTGGACAAAACTCAATTCTCAATCAATCGACTAAAATTTATCGTTTTAAGTCGATTGATTGAAAATCTGACCCGTGTATGGGCTGCTTTAGTCTTGGTGGGAAGTTAGAAGTATAGGCTGACTAAAAACCTTTGCACCAAAAACCATTGCAACAAAATTGCCTCTGCCTACACAGTAAGGGTGCCCATACACAGGCCGATACCCATTAAATCGATGAATTTGAGCGTTCGTCGATAGAACGGCGAATCGATGCATACCACTTTGTAATGGCAATCGAACAGAGATTTACCAACATGTTGGTTACCTGTTTGATAGAGCTTTCTTTGAGCGGGGTTGATTGATAAAGATGGCGCGAACCCGCAATTGCGCGTTCGCGAACGGCGAACACGAACTAGCGCAAACGTTCGCGAACCCGGCGAAACCTTTCGAACCCGCCATTGACTTCAATGGGAGGTGAATTTTAAA
>CM070043.1:13013709-13046323 GCA_036250615.1 Ptychadena robeensis
CGATAGTACCAGTTGGAGCGCTGGACGAGGTGCTGCCGTCCATAATGCTAGGGTGGTTAACTTACCATAACCACCTTAATTACTTTAGTAATAAATAAACACACTGAACTCAGGAAGTGGATTTAAATGGCCAAAGCGCCTTTTATTTTATACCATTACAAAAACCATGTTAACATCTCATATTCTCTTAAACTCTTAGTTCCGAGCCTTCCAAGACTCTGTCACGATCCACCAACCCGATCAACACAGGTCAACAGTGCCTGCCGCCAAAGTTTTGTATAGGCCCTCAGCCGCCGCCGACTGGAGGACAACTAAGGCTGCCCGCAAGCCCACTGAGACCGCTTACCATACTTGGTCATCTCCCTCTGACCTACACCCAGGGGGATACACCACCAGATGATTCCCCACCAACCTTGTGTTTGAACTGCATCCCCTGAAAGACCCGGAACCCGCCACAGCGCCACAATCATGAAACCTTATGAATGTGCACTCCTCCACAAACGCACCACACATTGTATACCGTCTTGAAGCCCCAGGCACCACATATCAATCCCCAGCATTCAAATGCACTCCGTCTAGGTGCAAAAACATGGCCGTATCCACTTCCAACTCTCTATGCCTAACCACAATACCCCAATTCCTTGCCACGAACCGTGAACGATTCTTAACCTGGTCCTGTTAACGGCAGCAACCGACCTAGCCAAACGCCATGTAGTACGTGCCACCATATCGAACCAAACGATTACCATACCAGGGAAGGTAACCAGTAGACGCAGCATGCCCAGCTTGATATCCCGAACAATTTTCCTGCTACCCCTAATACCCAAATCGTTACCCCCCACGTGTAACAGTAGCACGTCAGCATGGTGATCCAGGCGGGCATAACGATGCACCTCCAGCACCACCCTGCTCCACATCATGCCCGGCACGCCGATCCATCTTACCACCACCTCCGAACAAGACATCCCCAATTGCCGGCCGTCCTTGCAAACTCCAGCTCTCTCTGCGCCCCAATGCACGTATGAGTGCCCCAAGATCCACACAAGGCGCAGGCGAAAATCTAAAAACAAACAATGGAACATACTAAACACAAAAGCTAACACACCAGCACACTGCCTACAGCATGTAAAGACACACATAGGACTTAAACCTGGTGGACTCCACCTCCCAATTCTCATAACCTGCTGATCCAACAAACCCCCATCTGGCAGCCTCTGTAGCAGCCCCAATTCTAAAAGAATGCGACGCAAATTGACCAGGATCCTCCCCGACCGATCTCAATCCATCATCCGTCTTGGACTGAGAGATCCAAATCCGAAGCCTGCGTGCACCACACATCACATCCTGCACCAGCAGACCCCCATCCCCAATCCTCAGCGCTCCAAAAAAAGTAAATGCCACCTTAACCTCCCTGGCGGTTCACTGAGGTCCAGATTTCTGTACCAAAAGTGATACAGTGTTTTGGCTTTCCACCCCCATCGGCGTTACCATTGACGCCGATGGGGGCCGAAAGGCTCTGTGTACCTGCAGCTTTGTAGAAATGCTGCAGGCACACAGAGAGACAGCGGTTGCGCCTGATTCCAGCATGGGCGCAGTTTTATTCACGATCAGACTGCGCCAGTACTTGCTTCAGGCGTAACGCTAGGGAGGTTAAACCGGCCATAGACGCTATGCTTGGCGGGTGTTTATCGAACAATCGACTGCAGCATGATGACATCATGCCATGGTCAATCGTTCGAAATACACAATTTGCGATTCAACAACCAATACTTTGGATGGGGACCCTTGAAAACGTTTGTTTTCTGGCTGATCAAAGTTTTGTGCGAGTACGAACGGTTGCTCCAGGTGGGCGTGTTCATTTTGCGATTGATCACCAAGCGATCACCCCGAATGCGCATGGTGATCGTTCGCAAAATGGGCCACAGATTGAAGCGCTATGGTTGGCTTTAGAGGTACAGAAAAAAAAGTATTTTTTTTTTATACGTTTACACTTGTTTTCCTTTCTTTTGATTTGGATTGGATAAAACATTTATCCAATCCAATCAAAAGAAAGGAAAACAAGTGTAAACGAATGAAAACAAAAAATTTAAGAAAGAAAATAATTTCTGTACCTTTAAATTTCAAATATCCCGCCCGGACTGTGACATCATCGGCACTCGAGTGCCGATCATGGAAATAGCCGGAGAGATCGGCTATTTTCGGAGATACTCATGTGCAGCCGGAGTTAGATCCATCAAGCAGAAACGCTCAGCGGGAGCATTTCTGCTAGCTCGATCCACTTTTGAACTAGATTAGAGAAAGACATTTCTCTGCTCCAGTCCAAAAGTAAAAAAAAAATATAAAAAAAATGAAAAAAATTCATTTTTCTTTAAGACCGAGTCCCGCCTCCGTGGCGTCACTCGGGGACCCAGAAGAAGCTGGCGAGGCTGTCGAGGTGAGCTCCCACACTGTGCCCGAACCCAGTTTGGTCGAACTGATATGGGCGAACTGGGTATGGGCATATCACTAGGGAGGTTAAACAACAGCATCTCATAAACTTCAAAACAAACTTCATACAGGACCCCCAGCAACCGTTCAAGCAACCCAAATGACACCGGCCTACGCCTATCCACCATCACACTGGCCTTTCGATATCCTTTCAAGGCCTGCCAAACCCTAAACAGTTTAGTCACGTCCGTCACTCCCAGGAATTTATACAAAAAGGCCAAGCCCGCCATCTTCCTAGTGATGGCTGCTGCAGACACTCCACTCGCATAACTATGACAGATAAAAATCAAAAGCAACAACTCCCAATCCGTCTCATTACTAACCCCACCTTGTGCCCCTACAAATGACAGCCACTCCGCCCATACCTTGCGGTAAGCAATCCAAGTAGTTTCACTCACCGACCTCTTGATCAGCTCACCTATCGATCCAGGGCAACCTGCCACAAATGAGGTGGACACGGAATCCCACACTGCTTCGCCTCCGGTGCCAGCGCGCGAAAATCCTGCCATTGAAAACGAGATAATGCGTCTGCTAAATCGTTGGACACCCCCGGAATGTGAACAGCATACAGAAATGAAATCAAACGCAAACAGCACAACACCAACCATCTCAACAAACGAATCACCGGCGGGGATGAAGCCGACACGTTGTTAATTGCCTGCACCACACCCATGTTGTCACAGTGTAAGCGCACCCTTTTGTTACTCAACGCAGCCCCCCCCCCCCCCCCCCCCCCCCACAGCTCAAAAGCCACCAGTACCGGGAACAACCCCAGCAGCACAAGATTTTTCAAAATCCGGCCTCACCCCAAACCCCCGGTTAAGCCTTGGCGCTCCAATGCCCTTGAAAATAAGCACCATAACCTGCCGACCTGGCCGCATCTGTAAAAAGCTCCAAATCCCAGTTACTAACTGGACCGTCCAACCACACTGAGCGACCATTATAGTCCCTCAAAAAACATCCAGCTGGGAAAACGCAGAAATTCTTCGCAACAGGAGGAAATGGGAAAGGAGAACAAGGAATGACCAAACCTGCATCAAAACCTGTCTCGAGTAACAACGCCTCCCTGTCCGGATATCTTTCGAGAAACAGACGCATCCTTGCCACCATGATTGGCGTCCTCCCTCTTACCTGCAGCATCGCCTCCCTTTCCTTTCCCTTACTTAAAACATTTTGCCAAAGCATGCGCTCCCCCGCAACCGGAACACTCGTGCTTGTACTTGAGGTTGGCGAAAAACCTGCAATGGCCTTCGTTAAATTGCCAACACACACCTTTTTTGTTGGAGGCCGGTTGCCCCGCAGACCCGGAGCCACCGGCCCCCTTCTGAAAAAATGGACCACCCTTAGTGTACGTCATGAGCTGGACCCACAAACCTATATATTTGTGGTCCCACCGCTGCCTAAACTGGTCATCATACCGCAGCCATGCTAAACCTCCATACACTTGATGCGCCTCCCTAATCGCTTCCATGTAACAAAACAGAGCCGAACAATGCTCCGGCACCTTAACCCCAATAACGCTGCCCAAAATAACAAACGCTTGGAGCCAACTGGAGAACGTCCGAGGTATAAGACGATACCTCCGCTTCTCCTCATCCTCCTTCTTACTTTCATCTGGCTTAACCCTATCCAAGTTAAACTTTTCCAAGGGCAACAAAGAGAATATTTCCACATATTCGTCTTTCCAAATTTTTTCTCTAACCTCCTTCTTCAATGTGCCCCCAAAGGGCCCTCAAAACAGGCATAAACCTCCGACTTCACCACATCTGCCAACCGGACCAACTCCACATCCTTCTCAGCCGACTTTTCCTTTCCCTTAGCATTATCCTTTTCACCAGCCTTGTCCGCGGCACTCTCTGCTGCTTTTTCCGTATTCTTCCCCAACCCAACCGACACACCTGGCCGAACAACCACCCACGACACAGCCCTAGCCGTGGACCCCCACGCCGCTACTGGAGACCTAGCCTGTTTACGCGTCCCTTTTCCAGACAATAACTGCACCAACGCATTAACCACATTAACGACTTCCACCCCCACGGAAGGCCTACGCACAACACAACGCTTACCCTTACTAGCCCTAGGCCCTAGGGGCGCCCCCCTACTCCCCACCATCAAGCTACGCAAACCAGCCAAAATATCATTAAGGGTATTGGACTCACCAGGCTGCGCCTCCCCCAGCCGCGGGTCCCGTCGCCCGTGCCGACTCGGTCACCTCTTCCTCCTCCTCTGTGGATCCGATTTCGCCATCCGAACTCGTCCCTGGCTGGAGATCCAGATTCTTCCTCTGAGTCAGACTCTACAGGAGCCACAGCATCCCACTGGCCCCTGCGCACTCCAGCACTGACCGGGACCACTGTACTCCGGGCCGCACCATCCACCGGAGACCCGGTAAGGACGGAGGCCGCACTGGTCCTGTCACCCGCGACGGGGGGAGGGCGGGATCCGCATGCAGAAACCCTCCCCACAGGGCTCCACCGACTAAGGGGATTCCTCCCAGGAGAGGCACCGGCGCCAGCTGATAAGCGCTTGGCCGGTGGCCCCGGAGGGTCCCTGCTGGGGCTCCCTGTGCCATGCAAAGCCCTGGGGGCCCGAGATGGACTAAAGCACTCAGGAGGCCTTGACCTCCTAGCACACAGCACGCCAGGCCCAGACTGTGGGACCTGGACAGCCCCCTGTAACGCTGCAGATACCTGGGCTTGGAACCAGTCGGCTCCCTGTGAATCTGCAGCCTGCCTTAACAGCCTCATTGTTTCCTCCATTGAAGCCATGAAAACGAATGGTCAAGAAGGATGCCAAACAGTAGTCAAGCTCTCAACTCGCTGCTCTCCAGACGACGGTCCAGAACCGGTTCCAGCCACCCCACTTGACCATGAGACCCCACCTAGATCACCATTATCGACCAATAAGGTATGTCTCCGCCTAAAACTTATAACATTGTATCCCCTTAAACTGCTCTGACCGCACCCTGCTCAGGTCCCCTACATCCCAGTCATGTAGGCCTTATGCCTTTTACATTATATTCCAATGCTCCAGGCCTGTCTTTCTAGTGGTGTATGTAATAATTCTAACTATCATCACTGGAATCTTCCTATTAGAAAGTGGATTTTTTAAGGTCTGACCTGAAAATACATTTATGGGTTCATCTGGGGTAAACAGTTTAAAAAAGCCTGGCTATGTATATGAAAACATTGCATAATATATGTCTTGTCCTTCCAAACTACTCCTAATTATAACATAATAATGCCCTATTATTTGCAGGTACCCCATCTTGTAAACGGCAAGCCCTTTCCAGGTCAAGTCTGGCAAACAAGCCTAGCATCAGAAAATTATTATTCAGTCCTACTTGTATAAATATCTGATGTAGACCCCCATATAAAAACATAGGGTACGATGATGTTTTCTTATTTTTTTAATAAGGCACTTCTCTTTAACCCAATTTATGTGCATTATGACTACATAAAAAGCCTACATGAATAGCAGCAGAACATTAGCAGCATATGCAAATACAGGTACCTTGCATACCAATCAGCACAGGGTGTAATTTAAATATAAATGAACTCTATTTATGTTGAAACTAAAACATTCATTAAACAATATGACAATGAACAAATGTGTAAGAGATCCCCAAGGAGCTAAAAAACCAATTGGTAACAGGCATTAGGAACACATTATAATTGAACAACGGTCGTATTTTAAATACATATAGGTGTTATCTTTGTAATTCGACAGCATTTTACAATATTTCTTATGGGATGGAATGTGGTGACATTGGATGGCTTTTCTAATATGTGCAAAGCCTTTCATTAATGCTCAGAATAAATGCTTTAAAGGAAATGAACGTGTCATGATTAAATAAAAGATATCATACATTTGCTGTGTTAAACAGGTCTTCACAACACAATGAGAAGCCTAAATGAATTGAATGTGTGAGGACAATAGCTGGTTTATGTGCAGGTGATTTGGGAGAGCCATCAGTCTTCTACATTATTTTCTTGCTTTTTTGCAACAGCAACCTGAGATTTAACAGACATTCTAGGAAAACTCAAGCAAAACAGTTATATTCAAAGTGTGAATTAGTGTTGGGGAATAAAACATATTATATACATAATATCCAAATATATTAGATATCTATATAAAGAGTTGCTCATCTTTTTGGGGCCATAGCAGCCTCCACTCCTCTGGTAGGAGTGTCTGTGCTCACACTTTCTTTTGAGTTGGGCCAAGTTTGGGACTAGTGATAGTCAAACTGTCCCCAAGGCGGACAGTTTGGCCGCAAACATGGAATGTTCACTTTTCTTCTCGTGGCAAACAGTTCGCCAGCAAGAGGAAGATTATCATTCTTCAGCTGGCCGGATCAGGGGCAGAAAGATCCGGCCAGAGGGAGAATATTTTCACTAGAGACCGGGTAGAGAACCTCAGTGACGTCACGTACGGTAATTGGAATAAGGAACTGTGCGTTCCATTTACTGGAAGTGACATCAATGACTATTTGGGACCCTGAACATACCAGCTTATTCCACGCCAAACTTACCCAACTATGTATTTTATAGGGCAAAATCGTTCTGGAAACAGAAAGTTGGAAGCATAAAATTGTCCAAAATATCTTGCTATTCTGAAGTATTTAAGTGTCCCTTGATGAACACTAAAGAGCCTAGCCTAACCCTTAAAAGACACGTAAACATAACCCCTCCCCCACCAAGCCTAAAGGTAGCCATAGACAGTTCGATAATTTTGCAATTCGATCATATTGTGCAATTAAAAATTGATCACCAGTTGGATATCGATGGATTATATCAAATACCTAGAAAACCTGTCAGATACTTGAACGATCAATGAAACTTTACCAACATGTCCGATCACTTTTTGATTGATTCTCTGTTTGATATTGATCACTTGTGGTGAATCATACAAGGTGGGCAGGAATCAATTCCCATTAGATTAATGTAAACAGATCGTTTTTTTGGGTGAATGAACGGAAATCAAATTGTGAATGGCTACCATAGTCCAGTTGCAGCATGATTTCTCATGTTTTGAAAAATGTGGCTTGGTGGGTAAAGATTGCCATACACAGTTCAATATTTCCATTCAATCGACTTCAAACTATAGATTTTTAAGTTGATCAATCGTAAATCGTTCCTGCACAGCTGGCTAAATCGACTAAAGAAAGTTATTGAAATCTATCATGGTGATGTGGCTTGGTGAGTAAAGGTTGCCATACACAGTTCAATATTTCCAAGAAAGTTATTGAAATCTATCATAGTGATCAGACATGTTGGTAACTTTTGCTTGATCCTACAAATATATGAAGTTTTTTCTAGGTATTGCGATAGATTTGTTCACGATTAGTGTTGAGCACGAATATCCGCCATTCGAGAATTCGCAATATTTTGCGAATGTGCGCGCAGATATTCGCAATAGCGGATATTTGTCATATTAGGCTTCAACAGTTTTTTACCGGCATACATCGCCCATATGTGTGCGCATTGCGAATGGATATGCGCAATACACAGTTTGCTCGTACTTGCTAAGATCACAGAATGAAGAAGAGAAGCTGTAAAGCTGCATTACGAATCTTTGCGCACCGGCATGCGCAATGGAAGGCAATAGAATACAGACGAACCGAATTTTAGGAATTTAGAATATTTCTTTGTATATTCGCGAAATTACGCAAATTCGAATATACCATATGCTGCTCAACACTATTCACGATCATAATTATTCTCCTATTACAGTAATATTTACCTATGTGCTCCATAGTAATGGTAAATATATAACATAATCCACCTACATACAATTAAGCATTTGCCAATATCCCGAAATATATAGAAGAAAGGGAAAAACTGCGTTATTCAAGAAATCACCAGAAGGACTAGGGGACTTTAACAGCAACAGTATAAGGGTCAAATTAATTTGATTAAAACATCAGTAATATGATCATAAAAATACAAAAAAGATGTTCAATCAAATTAATTTTTGAAGTCGTGGTACACTACAACATCCAAATATATATAATTCAATATGCACATATATAAAGTATATGCTATTGTACACACCCTACACGTTTCGCGGATAAAACACTTCTTCAGGGGTTTTAAGTGCAAGATATAAACACTACATAAAATGCATAGAATGGACAACAATCAGGAAATAATCATATTTTATACATATCATGTAAATACAGTCAGAATGTTTTTACTTACTTCATAAAATATATATTGATATGTTATTCTAAGCTTGGACAGGTTTCAAAGCAAAGCTGTGGCAGCGGTTTGGGTTTTGGACACCAGGAGAACATATATAGTCAACATATCTAGGTTCCATAATTTAGATGGTGCTAGCTAGGGAAGAGAGAGAGAGAATAGATATAAATAAAGAGTGACAATTTTGAAATTCTTTGGACAATGTCCTAATCATATCTATACAAGGTTTGGATTAACACTTCAGGTGTTATCACAAATAGATGTAATATTCCTATAGACTCCAAAAATAAATAAAAAATAAACTAGGATTTTAATATGGTAACAAACGTGAACATTATATAATTACGTAAGGTTGGTACACATAAGATTAACTGAATAATGTATGCTAGTAGTTATATTGAGAAACCAACCCATAAACACCTGATAGCTACCTCACAGTATCAGAGGTTAGGACCCATATAATACACAAGGATGAACTGAATAAGTCTGAAAGTTCAATAGTATAGTTTGTTTAAACAGTACATTAGTGATATACAATAGTGTAAAGTGCTCCATAGGCACTAGATCTAAAATTAATAGGTTAGGCAATGGATCTGTATATGTATGTAAACAATACAAACCTTACCCCACTAATGTGTCTGCTATCATGAAAGCGCCTCTCACTGTAAGAGATCCATATATGCTGAGGCTGGTCCTTTTAACCCCCCACTGTTGCCATGGTGATACCTAGGTACGGCCGCACTAGGGGCATCTCTAAGTCCCTAATCCCACCCACCAGGGGCATGACCAGCTGAGGAAACAGGAGAAAACCCAGGCACATAGACCACTACAAGCCACCTGCTACATGCAAGCGCTGTAGCGGTCAACCCACCAGAACACACCCCACTCCTCCCCCCAGTCGCCACACATGCCCAGGGGGACAGATGGACATCCTCCCCAAAAGAAGCCCCCAGGCAGCTTAACCTACCTAACGCTCAGCCTGTACCACACTGTTTTTAACATAATACACAGTACTCTACTTATTTTTCTCGCCCTTCCTCCTCCCCTATATGCATCGCAGGGCAATGGCCATTGTAGGCTGGGAAACCGACGCTCCACCATTTGCAAAGAGGGCTATGGCGCCCACCCATTCGGTGTCACCGATGATGCAGAAGGAGCAGTGCCGAAGTAGTTTGGAAGGTGCAGCAGGATAGAGAATTGCTGCCACTTTCAGGACCATAGGTAAGTTTTCATGATCCCAGCTTTGTCTCAAATGCTAGGGGGTTAAGACTTGCATGCAACTCTTTGGCCATGGAAACTCCTTCAATGAAGCTCTGTTACAGCAACAGCTCTTTGTTCCCCCTGCAAGGCGCAGACTTTTAGAACAAGATCAAGAAAATGTTGAAGCCACAGAGGACCCCCACAATGTAACCACCAGGAAAGCCTGTTCTGTCTTGTTTTGCAAAATTCTCTAGTCGATTTGTTAGTAAATTTCTAAGCCCCTTAACATGTTTGCTGATGTAGGAATGGTTGTAGATTTTTTTTCCCCTAAATCTCCAACAATGTTGGTAATTATATATTTTTCAGGGGCTTTCAAATTATCTCACAAATCAACTTGATGACATTTCGTGAAATTTTGAGACCACCTCTACCAATGACTTGCCCTCAGGACCCGTTGTGTGAGGTTTTGTCCTGCACAAGAAAATGTATACTATAGTAATTCCTCTACGGAAAATATCCAGTAGTTAACACCTGTTTTTACCCAGTGAGAAAATACATTGTGTTATCACTGTTTATTATATTTCCCCAGGCATAAATAATAACTGAGTGATAATAGACCCCAGGAGATATTTTAAGGGATAACTCTGTAGGAGAGAAACATATTTGGTGATATCAACACCAGTGTTTCAAATATGCTTTGTGAATTTGAAAATTATATTGTTATCTCTTATTTAGGGTGATATGTAATAGTTCTCTAATTCTGAGTGATAACACTTATCATCCGTAAGTGAATCAGACACATAAAGCCTGGTGTGTATGGAATGAGAATCAACTATTAACTACTATTAACAAATAATTTTGTTTTATAAGGTAGAATTTTTTATATGTTTGACCTATTTACCATCACACATAGCAAAGTCCCATTAAAATGTACTCCTTACTACAATATATTTTAATATTGACATCTGGAATCTTAGGCTTCTGTTTCAGGTGACATTTGGTTTTTGTAAATAAGGAAAGTGCTGGCTCTCCTTTGTTTGTTAGAAGGAAAGCAAAATTGTCATTTTGGAAGATCTACTTCTAAGTCCTATACTACATTTAAATATAAAGATTGTAGCAAATATCAATTTGGTGAGAGTTAGGTTAAGGTAACACAGCAGCAATGGTCCCCATTTGTTGTTTTTTGTCAAGGGCAGTCTTGGTGCTGCATTTGCAATCATTCATGTTAATTCCTCCCATTGGGAAATTAGAGGTTGTTGCTGCCAACTTTGTAAAAGTATACAGACACAGGAAATTAGTTCTACCCAAGTTATCTCTGGTTGAGTTTCTTAGCAAATAAAACTCGCCTGTCCGCCGAATTCCCCCAGCAATTCTGAGCATCAGCATACCAGCCAAGTGCCTGCCCCAATGACGACACATATGACGCCGGAGGGGCGGGGGGTAGGCAACATCATTGACATCCATGTAATGGAGGAGGCGTCACTTTTTCCCAGCAAACGTGTTCGGGTCCTCACGTAGGAGCATGCCAAGTGCTAAAGGCAACTGTAAAAGTAAAAACTCTATCTGAAGGTTCAACACCCTTGAAATAATTTTCAAGTAGCAGTCATGGTAACATCATTGAATAGATGAACATATATGTCCCTGGTGATTTGTGTTTGCCATGCATAAGAAATCTATCTATTGCCCATGCTTTCTGAATTTTTGACCACCAAGAAATATACCTAATGGGAGACATATACTATATAGCAATAAAAACTAAGATGCACTACTGCATACGAAATGGCTAGGTTGATATGGTGTACCATGTGGCATTACCCTTTCCTCTACGTAGAATCTATAAATTTATGTTATGTTGTGAAGGGACCCTAAGACTTACCTATGGGGTACACGTCACAATTTTCCTGCGATCGTTTTTTAATCCGATCGCCCATCCGATTCCGGAATCGATTTTAATTTGCAAAAACAATCGCAAACTGCAACATACCATGCATTCAATTCCTGGGCGATTCTATCCGGAAAGTCTCAAATGCACACATTTATGGGTTTGGAGTGGTGTTAGCTGAACTGGCCAGTGACCAACAGCACACAACCAAAGGTAATTTCCACAAGAATCAGAGATTGATCGCTTAAAACGATCGCATGAGACAACTAACAGCACTTGATTCATGTGCTTTTTATTAAAATTATCCATCAGAACGGATCTGTGAATGATCGTCTTTCTGTCCCATTTTTGACAAAATCGATCGCTCGATCGCTTTTGGCATGCTTCAATTTTTATTCAATCCGATCTCGCGATCGATTTTGGCATGCTTCAATTTTTATTCAATCCGATTGTGTGATCGATTTTGATAAACGATCGCACTAAAATTTTACTAAAAATCGTGATGTGTATGCCCAGCTTTAGATGTAGTTTGAGGTTTCTTGTATACTAGAATTGTTAACTCAATTTAGGCCTTATGCACATATCAGTTTAAAAATGTATTTGAGTTTTCCACATACATTCCAAATTGCAGAGAGGTCAAAACGAGTTAATTTGGAACTTTATGTTCTTGCAGACACTCCTATTAGCTAATCTCTGGCCCCACGATTACAATAAAAAGTGGTCTCTTTGAGCCATCTCCAAAATTAGAAGACCATAGAGCAGCCTATCAAAGGCATTCTGCCCAAGTAGTCAAGCTTTCTTAGTTGCCATTGTTGTACTGGGTAATTAATGAGAAGGTTTTTCCACTCAGTATAACTTTAGACTGCTATTAATTGGTGGAAGGTTGAGCTCTTTGCAGAAAAGGAGGAAAAAGGTTGAATGGCCTTTTCAAGTCACATGAAAGTTGAAAGTTTGCTTGGATGAATGTACGATAATTAGATTAATAAGTAGCTTAATTTATCACAGCTGAGGATTTCAACAGCCCCATATTAAAACGGAGAAAAAGATTAGTCTGATTCTGGTAATTCACTTAAAAAAAGGAATATGTTTCCTTTGACTGAGTGCATGTTCTATGAAACAAGATTACACTGCTTATAGATCTGATCATTTATGTATGTATTGTATAAATTTGCCTCGCTATGCCATAGCATACCTCCCAGCAATATCAGAGCATCTAGAAAAGTTACCGTTCTTGTGTGGGGGGGGGGGGGAGTGTATTTCGTGATCCTCTATTAAAGCCAATAATAATAACAAAAACTGAAATGAGCAAAAGGGACAACTTTTAGTACAAAGGACATCAATATATTAATGTGAAAAAAGTTAGAATCTGCAAGTCGCTTTTCCCTTCTTTTTCGTCAGGTAGGGTTAACAAAATTGCAATTTTTAAGGGCCCCCATACACCTTTTAGATTTCTCTGTCAGATTTCTTTTAGACCTCTTTTTGTTTTACCAAAACCATGTAATATGAGGGACTTTCTAAACCATCAAGTCTACCTGTGTTCAATCGCAGAGGACCCGGCACTACATAGTTGTTGGTAGATCTAAAGAATATCTGACAGAGAGATCTAAAGGTGTATGGCCAGCTTTATACGTTGAATTGGAGATTTAATGGCAGTAGTATAAAACTAAGCTAGAGAAGAAAGAACCACAGAAAGAAACTACTTTGAAAGATGTGGTAGTTGACACCTAAAGCCCCCTATACACCTTTAGATCACTCTATACAATTTTCTTTAGATCTACCAACAACTATGTAGTGCCAGGTCCTCCTTGATATAATACATAGTGGTTGGAAGGGTTAGAAAGCTCCTCATATTACATGGTTTTAGTAGAAGAAAAGTTGATGGTACAGAAATTGTATGGTAAGATTGTAAGGTGTATGGGGGCCTTAGGAGAGGACCTTTAGGGCAGAAAAATAATACAATAACATTTTATATAATAAAAGGTCTTTATTGAAACACAATAAATATGCAAACTCATTAATGCTCATTCTCCACTCTTTCATATCATTTGGGTTCTTTGAAAGGTCCCTTTTCAAAAGTTTTTTCCACTGACATTAGACCAAACATGACATTACTCCTCCTTAACAATGTGTGAATCTACTGAAGATCTAATGTCCTCACAAGGACCCTACACTTTGGACTTCTGAATAGCACTGCAAATTAATCATTTTCTCTCTATACCAAGCCTGACCTCCTTTAAAAGGACACCATACGTCACACCTAAAGCTGGGCATAGACGTGCCGATTCCTGCACAACCCGACTGCCGAACGGACGCCGTGCGCATCCTGCATCCGTTTGGGATCGGGTCGTGCAGTAATCGGGTGCCGCAACTAGCAGGATTGGGCTAAAATCAGCTGTCATGTCGGAACGCACATTGATCCGACAAGACGAATAATTTTGCTCCTATCCCATTAGATCGGCTGGGGACGGCGGCACACAGAGGGTGTCGGACAATTCTTGCCACTAGCGGGGGGGGGGGGGGGGGGGGCGTGATGATGTCATTACGCTCACCCCTAGTGCCGAAATTGGGTCGGGATTCTATACTTCTGGTATAAAACTCCACACACCCTCCACAGCATACTACCAGATGTCTTAAAGTGTTGGAAATGCCACTCACACTCTGACACATATCTCTATATATTCTGGTCCTGCCTACTATTCACAAAGTCTTGGTCTGAAGTAAAAGAGATTTTCTTAAAATGTCCTCTACGCCCTAGGTGCCCAACCTGCGGCCCTTTGGGCATTCTTCAGTGGCCCCCTTCAGTCCTCCACTTGCGGCCCCCGAAACCTTACTGTTCATGCATAGGGCATAGGAACTCATATTGCATCACATGACGTTTGAATCAAAATGTGCATTACCATACTATAGTATAACCCAATGCTTGAAGTAGAATTAAAAATAAATTTTGTTATAAAAAAATTTAAAATAATGTCTTCCAGCTATGCTTGTTGTCATTCCCACATTAAAAAATGCTTATACAAGTCAATATAGATTGAAAAAGTTATGTGCGGTCCTTTAGTGATGCAAAGTGTGGCCCTCCGTATCAACTTAGTTGCCCACCACTGCTCTTTGCCCTTACCCCACACTGAGTCACATATTCATGCCACTTAGCTATCACCCCCCCCCCCCTTATGCCTTGCTTGGGTTCGGTTTGAATGCCGTTTCTTTTTTCCCCTCCCTCGTAGGTGGTTCTTTCCCCCCTCTCTCTGTATAATGTTATATTTGATGACCTTGTGTATTGCTTTAAAAAAGTTGTTTTTGTTATTTTTTTGTATGTTTGAAAATCTAAGTAAAGAATTTATTTTAAAAAATTAATGGAAGTTTCCCTGCCAAAAAAACCCTTCCATTTTTCTCCTACATAACAATCATTTTTCATACCACAGATCAGTACAGATACATTTTATAAACGCTGCTATATTATGCGTTACTCTGCTCTGGAAATTCTGTTACTACAATTAACATGTGGGCCTGGAAGGTTGAAGCAATAAGAATTATTGAGGACATGTATTTATCCCTTCAGATTAAACAAGATCTCTTTAAATCTACCTTGACCCGTTGGGATTTATACAGGTTCTCATTGAAAGGAGATTGGAGATCGCCCTGCTCCATAAAGCCTGTTTTATTAGAGTGTTATTAAGAGATGATACTTTGGCAATACCAATTAAACTCTTTCGACATCCATGTGTCACAAAATACTATTGTATTTATTGCCTAATCGCATCTAAAATTATCATGTCATTGTTCCTTTCGTTTGTTTGTTTTGCTCGAAATCTATAAAATGAAAGAAAAATCCAATTTATCCAATTAAAATCTAGCAGCTTATATAAGAAAGCAGGACCCTGTGAAACCATGTGTCCGAGAATGAAGAAATAGTTAAGAGACATATACCAGACAAGAGACAATAACATTACTGTAGAAGTGACACGCTTCCAATATATAGTTCTTCCAATGTGTTTCGCCTATCAATCATGCTTCTTCATGGAATCCCCTAGAATTTGTAAGTGTGCAAATTTCTCAGCAGTCCCTGTGTATATAGGAGCCACCCTAAAGGACGTATATATAGGATAGTGCATTAACCTCATTCAACATCTGATAAAGGAAATTATATCCCCTTTATTAGTTTGCTTAAGGAGAAAATCTATTATTATACAAGATCATAGCCATCAAGGGAACATATCCTTATCTCCCCCTAAAGGGGTTCCCTTGTTTATTAATGACATTCTCTCTCTGTATAGACATTAACCATTGGTCCCAATTTTCTAGAATCCATTGATGTCCATTCTTGCAGCATATTCTAGGATTAGCTGTTTATATTCATGTTATTGATTATTGATTGACCGTTTTTAAACTTCTAGGGTGGACAACCTACCTCCCAAGGTACTCTTCCAATAGAAGAGTTAAATGGGAAAAACTCAGAAACTGACTTATTTATGTTGATTGGGCATTATGAGGTGGAAGCATATAGACATGCTCTTAAAAATCAACCAAAAGTAAGGAAGTGGTGTAGACAAAATTTGATTTCTTATTTTCCATTCAAAGATAAAACATTCAGAAGGATAGAATATCTTTCATGTGTGTAAAGTGTTTTGAGACTTGGGGTCAATCAGTTTCTCTCAAAAGAATTGGATTGGTCAGTCAATTACAAAATTGTGTAACGGCAGCTGGTGGACGCCGCCGCAGTCTCCCTACTTACCGTTGCCGATCTGAGCGCCCTGTTCAGCAGTGATTCTGTTATTTCTACACACTTCCTTAAACACCAGCGCGTGTCATTTCCTGGGATTTAAGGTATTCATCATGTGACCTGGCTGACCAATAGTGGACCTCCTGCAGCTATATAAGGAACCCTGCCCTTTCAGCCTTGCCTCAGTATTAAGGTCTCTGTGTTATGCTAAGCACTGCCTGCCAGTGCTGTTCCTGTGATATCGAGCCCTGCCTGTGTTCTGAGACTGATTTCTGTTAACCCTTACCTGCCTGCTGCACTCTCCTGCTTCCTGATCTGTACCTGCAATGCCTGCCCTGTCACACTGTCTGGCGGACGACACCTGTGTACCTGGAGCCTTTCCTGCTGTCCCCTGGACCAGCTGCCTTGTGTTCCTACCATCCCTCCAGTGGTAGCTACCTGGTGATCCCCTCTGGAAAGTATATGCCCACCATCAGGGGTATTGTGAAGAAGGAGTGGGTTCACTTAGATAACGCCCTTAGAAGAGGTAGGACACGTAGCACATTGGGTCCACACCTGCTGTTCCATGACAATTGGCAGCTGATCTGCCCATGTGCACATAACCCTAGTTCTAATCTGACACAATGTCCCTACAAATACATGGCAGAAACTCCAATTTTGTAATTACAAATTTCAGCTACTGTGAGAGCATAAAAAGAGTATAAAAATTGACAACACAAAAAGCCTAAAAAATTTTTTTTTAACAAACCAAATGGTGCAGAAAACCAAAATTTTCCTTATATAAAAGTACCAGTATGTATTACACAATATTTTTAACACAATTTATACATGCACATTTTCTTTATCTGCATAAACATAAACATGGACACAGATTTTTAAAACTTTAGTAATTAAAGATGGGACCAGCTACTATGGTAATTATAAAATCTGTGTATAGTTACAACGACTTGAGTATCCTTTACACATTTTGCTTGTCGACTTTGTCAAAGGGATCATGTGACAGTGTTGTGCCTACAATTTCTAGAAAGATGAAGAAAAATCCATACACTAGATCATGCTCTAAAGCTTAAAATACAGTTAATTCCATCTCTATGTTTTGTTGCCTAAAGAATATATATAGGCATAGGAATATCAAAACATACCTAAAATCTGATCCAACTACTGTGGCAAGAAAAGTTAAGCACTTTTTGTCAGACTTCCCAAGAGTCCAGACTGCTCCACCTTTGACTCTCCTTCCACTTCACACCCCAACCTATCTCAAACCATCAAAGTCTCCCATAGTTCTACAAATGTTTTAAAGATGATTCAGTGTTCATGTGTCAGCCTTCATATTAATTACAATGGCAAAGGCACATTCTATTTTAAGATCCTGTGTGTGGCACCTGTCTCACCAGATTACCTCTCCATGTCACCTGGCTGAACAGTGGGAGTGGGATAATGCAGTTTAAAGGCTGAATTTACATTGTCGTTTCCCGAGCTGCTTTCAGCCCACAGCAGCTGGGGAGATGACAGTGAGCTGCCATAGCCACGTTCAAACCGCTGCAGAATAGTGCAGGCATTCGCAAGTCATCTAGATTAGGACCCCATGGAGGTCCTATCGGGCTAAAGGACAAAAACCGCCCAGCAGACGCCTAATGTTGCATCCACCTGTTGGTTACGTTTATGAGTCGTTTACCTGGTGGTTCAAAACCGCCAGTGTAAATGAGCCCAAAATCTTGCTCGCCTGCCTTTAACAGTTTTAATGTTTTTTTGTTGGTTGGTTTTAAAACAACAAAATGGAAATATAGGTTTTATAGCAACAGTGTTGGGTGTAAAATAAATGCATAGTAAGGCTTTGTTTCCATTGTACGCCGGGACCCGTACGCTAAGCGTATCCGCTAGCAGGGGTCCCGACGTATCTCCGACGTATCTCACAGACCTTTGCCTGCCGGCGGACGGTCTGTCTTCATTGCGCTGAGCTCATCCGCCGGTGTCAGGCTGAACGTAGTCGAGTGCGTTCAGCCTTTACACCGGCGGATGTGTAAACAGACCATCCGCCGGCAGGCAAAGGTCTGTGAGATACGTCGGAGATACGTCGGGACCCCTGCTAGCGTATACGCTTAGCGTACGGGTCCCGGCGTACAATGGAAACAAGCCCTAATAAACACAACAGTTGTTGCCTACATGATATTAAGATACATGTAATAAAAACAAAACTTCCTGTCCCATTGACAACATTCTTCTTCATCCACTTCATTTATCAATAAAACTTTAGTTCTTTTAATGATGAAGAGGTCACAGACGGTTTTCACCTTGGGAAGTCTGCTGTTTTCACAAAGCTATGTAAATTATAGCCCTTTTTACTAGCCATGCTTTTCTTGGGTCCAAAACCAAAGTCTGCGATGAAAGCATAATTATTATTTTTTTATATATATTATTACTATGTTGATGGGGGGAAAAAAGGAGCCAAGTAGGGCAAGAACATGCGTTAAAGACCAAATTATGCCTGAATTATACAAAGTGCAACTGCCAATGACTTGACCAACCTATTCTGTTACATTACATTACCATGTCTTTCAGCTGTTGCAGATTGGCAGTTAGTAAAAATAAGTACACAAAGGAGCTTAAAAGAAAAGGATATTTTATTCAAAAAAATTTCACTCTTGCGCCATTCTTTAAACACGGCTAAGGATGGTTGTTATCCACCAACCTGTATGGCAGTATATACAGCACATTGTTCATGTCCAAGCACTTTTCTTGCAAAGTTCGAAAAGCTAAATAAAATTCAAGGACTAGTCTGCTTATTTATTTACTGCAACAGTTTAGGACAGCATGCCACTTTGCTCTAAAACCAGCAATATGCCATCAGTAGCATAAGAGACTCTATATACCTAACCATATATGCTATTGTAGTATTATGCATTTACCTTTTTAACTCCATAATCCCCTGCAGTGCCCCTGGCATCAATAATGCTAAGTTGAGTTCTATTTCATTACCAGATTTTAAATGGTTCCCTTATCAATTTAAACTCTGGGGAATATTATAAGGCCTATAAAAATGCACATAATTATACGCTACACAAGCCATATGTGCCCTTTAGTTGCAACTCTTAAAAATCGCCCATCGTGCTACATTTTGTTTCATTCTTTTTTCTTCCTTGTTTTTCTCTTCGAGCCATGCAAGGGAAAAAAGGAAAATTGCATGTTTCTGTTATTTATCACTACTAATGTCAAACAGAATTAATACAGCTTCTTAATCCCCATATTAGTGTAAACAAAATGCACAGAACTATAATTAAGAAGGCTTTTGGCAGTCAACTTTACATCCACTGAAAAAAGATGGCATGGAGGTCGTATGGATGCTTTTAGCAACCAACTAGCAAAGTACAAGGACTTACACACATACACACATAGCAAAGTACAAGGACATACACACACTAAATAAATAAATAAAATCTATTTTACTATGTAAGCATTGCTTCAGACATTTTTAAATGGTTTATTATGTGTTATACATTTTAGCAGTTAAATGCTACATATACTGCATTTTCCGCGCTATAAGACATACTTTTCCCTCCCACTCTAAGGGGGGAAACCATGTGCGTCTTATAGTGAAAATGCGTGGCCTTCGCTCTCAATCCAAGTGCTAAGCAAGGCTGGTGGAAGCATAGGCAGGGAAGCTGTCAGAGGGAGGATCCACTTGTGGACAAATCTTCTCTTTGCTATTGGTGTATGTATGCCAGGCAGGGTGAAGCTGCCAAGGCGACAATGTGTATGTCAGCTGGGGAATTTCAGCCCAGCTGACATACACACACCAGTAACAAAATGAAGATCTGCTCATTAGACCAGGAGACAGGAGGCAGGGAAGGACATCCTTTAACTCCCACTCTGCCAATCGAAGCATGAAGCAATGGCCATCATCAGTTAGACACTCCGATGTAACAGTTGCGATTTATACATCGGAGAATCTAAAGTTTTTCAGTATGTAAAAAATGAGTCTTAAGGAAGCTATACACAAGGAGATTCTCCCTCGATAGATGAGGGATCGACTGCAGTGGGATGTCGTCATCCCACTGCAGCCTTCCCCTCAAATGATCGGCAGACACCCTTTGTGGGCCAGACATTCAAAGTAATGGGATCAGCCGGGAATTTACCTGCATGTCGGATCACCATGCGATCCGACACGAGGGAGATTCCTGTTCGATCTCACCAGATGGGCCCACCCGATTTTCGGGTAAGCGACCGCCGGGCGATTTGAAAATCGGCCCTGTATGGCTACCTTAAGAGGGAAGAGGTCAGCCAATAGAAAGACTTCACATTATGAAGCCAGAGTCATTTACAGTACATCCAAGTTTCTTGTAACAGAGGTACCCAACTTTTGAGCATCACATGACAGCAGTTTTCAGTGAGTAAAACTTTTTTTTTGTTTCATTTAACAGTTGAAAAGGGGTGGGTTAAATTTTCGAGCTAAGCTTTATTATTTTTTTATAGACAATTTACTACACACTAGGCACACACAATAACATAATTGTAGCAGAATTGAATAAGACACAGGGAAGAGCATTAATATCCTGGTATACTCTGGTATACCCAAAGACATTCACTTCTACAAAAGCCATGCTAGAACTACAGAATACACACTATGTCATCCTAAGGCTATGTTTCCATTATACATCGGGACCCCTCCGCTTAGCGTATTGCTTGGCGGGAGGTCCCGGCGAAGCACATAGACTTACCTGCTCGGCGGATGCTCGGTCTTCAGTGCGCCGAGCCACTCCGTCGATGTAAGGCTGAACATAGTCGAGTACGTTCAGCCTCTGCATCGGCGCATGTGTAAACAGAGGGTCCGCCAGCAGGCAATGTCTATGTGCTTTATCGGGACCTCCCGCCAAGCAATACACTTAGCGGAGGGGTCCCGACGTAAATGGAAACAAGCCCTAAGGGAACCAAAGAATGTTAATTGTTAGTGTTTATAAATACTTTAATCACATAACTATAATATTGATGTAAAGCTGATACTATAAAACTTTACAGCACATGCATTTAATTAAAGGTGCCATATAGATAGCTGTATCTGGACTTGAGTATTACAGGTAATATTTTTTCTTTCTGCTGGTAAAAAAAAGAGAAAGTTGGCAAGCAAAGGTTAATCTTGTCTATCTTGCAGAACTTGCTTGTTTGTGGACAGTCTTGCGACAGGTTGTAGAAAATAAATAATAAAATGACAGCAGGTGTCCTTTGTTTGCTTTGATTCGCACATCACGGGTTGTGCAAGGTCAAATGTAAACCTGATGCTTTTGGCACCCTGGGAAATCGAGATTAGGCTGGACAAACAACATACTTAAAACATTTCCCAACACAGCTGAAATATGACATAATCATCAATGGATTTAGATGTGTGGCTGAAACTTATAGAGCAAATACAGGTCAAGGCATCGGTTTCTACTAAAACAGAATCTGAATGCTGAAAAGAAATCACCAAACAGTTAGAGTTTTCTTTCACTTTCTGAAAATGCATCTCTTCAAACTTATGCTAGTAGCCACACAGCATTTGTCTGTGATTCATTTTTGAGTTTAAAAAAAAGAAAAAGTCAATGCCTAAGCCAAAGGATATTTGGCAAAACCCTACAGTGGAAATGGTTGTTGATCCATAAAGTGAACCTACAGTCAAACTCAGGACTGGTTTTCAATACAATGATACTCTGTATCATTACCTTTATCTGTCACATGATAGTGGGAGTCATTTTGACATTCTCTCTGATTCTAGCTTGATTGCAGGCTGTGAGTATGAATGGGCTCGGAATATCCTCCTAGGGCCCTTTCACACTATACGTGTTACAGTACTGCATTTTATCATAGAAAACCAGTGTTGCCATTCACACTGCATGCGTTGCATTTTAGCATATGTTTTTAGAACGCCCTGCTGCATGCATTTTGTATTGCTTTGTTCAAACGCAGATGTAATGTAAAAATGCATGCGTTTTTGTATATATGTGTAAACACATGCCTTTAAAAACACATATAGAGTGAAAGTGCCCTTGCAGATACACTGTCACATTACCCTAAACAGAATACATGTTGATTTCAGACAACAATGGCCATTTAGGTCTTCCTAACTGAAGGATAACTTCATTGAACAGCCTTATATAAGAAATAATAGGTTAAGGGAAAATAATTGATGATTTGGTTGCTCTGCCACCTGTAAAGAGTTTGTCTATATGAGACCACAAGCTAACTTACAATTCTTGAAGATGATGTATTGGAAACAGGAAAAAGTGTAAGGGTCTGAGAAAATTAGATAAGTTGTGAGGACAAGAGCATTTCCAGGAATGCAGGTCTTTAAGGCATTCTAAACTTGTAATGGCTAGTACCTACCAAAAGTGGTCCAACAGAGAACAACCATTAAACTAGTGTAACAAAGTGGACTTTAGATGAGCCGGTCAGGACGGGACCCTGGGGAGCCCGTGACCCAGGTCACAAGGTACATCGATAACTTTGGCGCACTTCGCTCCCTCTTTACTCCCAGTGGGCGGCCATCTTGCCTAATGCGTGGGTTAAGGGCACGGGAGCAGGGAGAACAGTACCTTGCACCTGACAGGCGATCAGTGGGTTCCCAATTTAGCACAGATTCACAGCGATCAATATAATCACAACACAGTTTTTAATAAAGAAATTAAACAATGTCCACACACTAGTTCCTTGTAAACTGGTGTCTCACTTTACTAGGCAGGGGAATATGTACACATTTGGCACTATCTCTGCTCCCAGAGATAGGGTACAGACTTGGGATGAATAAACAAGGTTGCAGTAACAGTAAACGTTCAATAGATTTAAGACCCGTCCTGAGAGGTGCACTTGTGTTCCAAGAGGAAAGAGATAGCTTCCCAGGGAGCTAAGTAAATAGAGAGTGTCTGTCCAAAACCACCCTAAGCCCTTTGGGGAACTCACATGGTCAGATAGAGGGTCCTGAAAATCCCCAGGCCACTGAGGCCTCTCCCATGGGGGATCCTGGCAGTCACCTCTGCAGTAAAACCAGCAGGCAGGTACACAGATCCAGGGCAAGAGACCTAGTCCCTCCTATGCATCAAATGTATATCCCTCTTGAAAGGCACCTCCCTTCAGCTGGGATGACTCATCTACAGTATAAAAGTACAAGTTTACTGATTCATGGCCATTTTCCACTACACTACGCTAGTCATGGGTGCCCATTTATTGATGTATTAGTGGTGGGAGTTTTAGTATCAGTTGTTGCAACTTTAGACAATTGATAGTTAACAATTATGTTAACTATACTTGATACCATATTGGAGGATCCTTCCCGTTGTTTTTATCTTTCTTTGGTCTATAAAGTTCACAAAAATCTATATTGTTATTATATTAGATTATTTCTTAAAGGACCCCATGATTCTTAAGTGAAGCCATTTAAACTGTAGTAGTAAAGCTAGGAATACACGGCTCAATTTTGTAATAGAATCAGGCACAGTCGAGCGTAGTGCCCTGATTTTGCTCGAATCTATTACAAAATTTGAGCAATCCAGGCTTCCTTCCAGAGGGATCAATCATAATTCTTAGTAGACTTTTTTGATATTACCTCAGCCACATACACGACCAACGGCAGCAATTATTACGAATTTGGTTCAACAGAAAGGTGTAACAGACAACCTACAAGGTATAGTACAGTGGTTCTCAACCTGTGGGTCGGGACTCCCTTGGGGGTTGAACACCATTTCACAGGGAAGCTAGGAGGAACAGAATCACCTCCTTCATCCTAACCTATGGTGTTACTCTCCCCTTGTAACGTACCACCCCACACATCATTTGCACAATCGGGGTGGGAAAATAGGAGGGAGGAGACATTGCACTTACCTGATCGTGCTGGAAGTGACATTTCAGAGAGTCACTTCTGGTATCCGGAACGTGGAAGTGACACTCCCCACCGGCACTTCCCAGTTCCAAATTCCGAGGTCACAGATCTAAAAAGGTTGAGAACCACTGGTCATAGACTGGATACACAAGATCACTGCACTTATAGCACATTTGTGCTGCAGAATTAAAATATCATCATATATACTTCCCACACCGTGAGGCCTGAATAATACAAAAGTGGAACATATACCCCTGCCTTACGTTGGACACCAAGGTGCTAAATCATCTTAGTTATTAATATTATATTGTACCATTTTGTTGCAATATCACTTCAGTGCAATGTTTATTTAATCCTATAAGATTATTATTCAGCTTTAGTATTATGTAAAAAGAAATGTTATAAAATTATATTTTTCATTCAGAAAATACTAGAGAATCACAATCTTTTTTCCCCTTTAATTTTTGCTCACAGCAGGGGCTATTAGAGAACGTACTTAATGTAGCGTCATGTTAATTGTTTTCAGAGTTAACCAATTTCTCAATTTAATTGTCAATTGATTAACCTATTGAAATGTTAAGTGACTCAGTTTCCTTCCAGTGCAAACAGCAGTGCCATATTGTAGATCCATCAGCTGGAGGGGGAGCAGTCGTTTGCCTTACTAAATGTGCTGGTATATTTTTCCCTCTCCCAATGCCCTCCCTGAGCTTTTAATTAGATAAAGCTATTGCAGATGCATTTGTCAGTCTGCTGCAAAAGGTTATCAGCACTGTGGCTGACCCGAAGAGGGAAGCACAGCTATACCAGAAAAGATTTTACAGCAAAGACTGTTGTACTCCAATGCATTGTGATGATAATTAACTCAAGACTTGCTGTTTTTGTAGTCTTAACTATGCAATCAGATGTGTTCTCCGTCAAATATAGGCACTTATTAAGCACTCATTGGGCACTAATATACATGTGAAAAGCAAGACTTTCTTAAGGCTAATAATGATGATGATGCTATTAAGTCAGTTAAAATGGATGCCTAAAGCATACTGAGGAAGGAATCAAGCCGATCTGTCCTTCAAAGCGGGTCACCTCATCTTACAGATTTAAAAGTCCATCGATAGAACTATTGTAATAACAATCTGCGCCAATAGCTGCAATATTTCATAAGCCGGCATGGAAAAACAACAAGGACAGTATGGAAATCCTTCCTTGTAGGTTGAAGTACTTAAAACTAGAAGAAAAAAATGCAGAGGTCATTTGCTGCCCAGTCTGATCCTCGAAAATCTCTTAAAGGATTTTGCTGCTAATGGTTCCCCTGTATTCAAGGCTAAACCGCCACGTTGGGTTTGTGAAAAGGAGGCATACTTTGCAGGAGTTTGTGTGTAGTTTAATAACTCTTAAAATGGTGTCTAGCATTGTGAGGTCATGTTCCAGCAGTTGTGTGGTGCTTTTTTGTGGCTGCCAATCTGCTGCTTTGGCCCAGTTGGTAAACAGCTTAAATCCAGAGGTCCATTCAGTCCCTGGGCATTGAAAAGAAATCGGAGAGGGAAAAAACACAAATCTAAATGATGACTGACTGGCACTGGGCTCACAAAAGCCTTTAACACTATGCAAGGGTATTTACATAGGAATCAGACCTCTGTAAAGAAGAGGAGTGCCATTAATAGAATCCTATCTACAATGCTCTTTTTAGGACAGATGTCAACCTTTCTATCATTCACAATCTGGTTATGTTGGCATTTTATTTACAATCCCCATACATGTTTTTGTATAATTTATTAGTGTACATGAGTAACTACTATTATATATGTATATATATTATACTTGAACTCCAAACTTTCTGACATATATATAGACTTCCAAAAATAAAGTTTAAAATTAAGATAAAAATTCTACTTTGAATCTGGATTTGATTTCGAAAATCCATTCTTGTAATGTTGCCAGAAGCCTTCTCTTTATTTCCAGCAATGTTGATATCAATACCATCTTAAAGGGCTTTGCTATTAACTTGCAAAGACAGCTAGTCAAAATTTCACTAAATAAATTCGACCATTTCTAGTATTGTCAGTAATTATGTTTAACTTGGGCCTTTCTAATGTTGGGTGGAGCCTATAAAATGGAATGAATTTCTTTTTGTTCATGTGGGAAGTCAAGGGGAGACCAAAACCTGAGAAACATAAGTGGGAGATTAAATTTAAGATGCAAATCAGTGCAAGAGACTGTGAAGCATTGACAACTATGAGGAGTCTGCTGTATTTAAATCATCCTGATTGTCTAGGTATTACATATAACTAAACATTGGAAGTCAGTTACAATGGTCAACTATAGCATACAGTGTAATAAAAATGTAATGCAAAAATAAGAATGTTTTTAACCTTGGACATTCTTTTTAGTTTTAAGATATGTAATCCCAAATTTTATATAGTATAAATACAAAATATTTGTAAGGGAAATACATTAATTCAATTTGACCCGCCCTGTTCCCCATACACTAAAAAAAATAGAGAAATTAGTGAAGACACAGTTCATCTATCCATGAACAGTAAATAAGAACAGTTGTTATTGGAACATGGTTATTATGTATTCAGTAATGTTCGTTTGAATTCATAAATCTTCAAGTGGAACTTGTTGGATGGCTGTAACTGGCAAAAGCTACTGAATATATTTCATGGGTTTGGTCACCCACTCGCCATCTCTTCCATAAACAATGAATTTGGCAGAAAATAAATTAACAGAATGCAAACAAAAAACTATTCATAGGATAATAAATGCTTGCTATACTTCTAGAAGGGTGAAATGCATGATTGCAAAGTAAAAAAAAAAAAAAGCTTCTGTTGAAAAGCAAAGTAATTTAGCTCCTACCCTTAAAAATCTTTTGAAAAAAAAAAAAAGAAAATCAATGCTTCGTTCAGGCGTATTGATCAGTGCAAAATTAATTAGACTTCAATGCTTATGGCACTTGATAAGACAAGTTGTTAATTTAGTAAGTGATAGTACGCTTCCCTAAAGCAGCAAACATCCTCATCTTCAGAAAAGGCATTTGTGGACGTGTTTTTTCCTTCCTTTCTGTTTTTTTAACTGCCTCTGCTTTAGCAAGGTTCCAACAGATCCCTATGTTATTAGGCTCTGTTTGCATACGTATAGCTTGGTCAAACAAGATCAATACACAAGCAAGCACACAAAGAGACTGTTTATTTAATTTTCAAGGATTTTTTTTCTGTAGCAAATATAATCCGCTTAAATATTTTTAAAACATTGATGCTGGTAATGTTAGGCTTTATCAGTAGAATGAGTAAGGAATTGAGGGGTTCTGAAATGTCTCAGACATGGGGGGCACTTCCTGCTGGTAGGGTAGGACAAAGGGACAATGGGTTTCCCCTAAGAGTTTCAGGAGGCATTGCTACTCTATCAGGAACACACTAGCCCTGTGAAAATGCTAATAACCTAGAAAAGAGGCCCAGTTATCCTGCAATAATTCTATAGTGGAACTGAGGGCCCCATGGTGTTCACTAAATAAAGTCAACTAATTGAGATTTTTTTTATGTTCATTTTGTTCCTTGGCCACGTTCAGGTTTGCCATTGGCGAGAATGTGCCCTTTTTTTCTACAGAGCTTGATTGTTTTCCGTGAATGCTGACTTTGAAAGTATGACAACAATTTTTAATTTTGATCCCCCCCCCCCCTCCTTTCTGTTAATTACAAGCTTGAGCTTTAATTGTGTTTAAGAAACAAACGATGGAGAGGAAGAAAACTGCCTGCTTTGCTTAATGTCAGTGCTTTGCTCTACAGAATCATAAGGACGTATATAATATTATTATATTCAGACAAACATTTCTGTGTCTGCATGTGACACTTTGATTGAAGCTGTAATTAATAAATCAACAGCAAATCTTACACCTACAGCTCCCAGCAGGGCCTCAAACATGTCTATAAAGGAGCCTCTATGCCCTTGTATAAAATGGCTATGAGTGACAGAGGCACTTGTTGTCCTAGAACTTGGATTTGCTGTCTGGTATCTTACTTTTGGCGCTAGTTGTTAATGAACAGGTCTCTTGTAACGGCAGCAGGTGACATTGCCATTAATCTCTTACTTGACCACCCTGGCATAATAATGAGCTTGTGACTCCAAGTTGTGTGAGTAGAATTAGTTCATTAGGCACACATTAAATCTTAGTGGTTTTTTTTATGAGACTGTAGGCCAAGGGCACAGTTGAGTTTCAATAACTTATTAAAAGGCCACTAAAGATAAATTACAAAGCATGTTTAATGTTTAGTGTATCTACATACCTTTATCTTAAATTTCTCCAGCAAAATAAAAATGCCCTTACTGTGCCTACAGTGATATAAATTGAATATTTTCATTGTGAGTTTATCTAAGGCACTGTATCCATGTTAATCACTGTATCTATAACTGTATCAAATGTTTTGAAGAAAGATGTGGTCATACTACTATAGTGTTAATCAATACATACAGCACATACATTCAGTTCTAATAAGTATTGTACTAGTAAGGATGCCTGTACTGTTTACTTGCCAATGGAGATATGTGGTAGAAAAGCAATAGGCAACTACTAGCTACCAGCAGGTGGTCTTCTCTGGTTCTTTGACCTGCTTAAAGGATTCTTACCTTAACCTCCTTTCTAAGTCACTTGCCAATGCTGTTTTCAGATGCACACGAGTGTTTAGAGCAGCCAAGCCCTTGGTGACTTGATATTATTCAGTACCTTGAATAAACCATGCAACTAGAAATTTCAGAGCAGGAGGAAAGAAGGATTTGTCAGTAGAGTGACTGTGGCCTACATTATCTTTCAAGTATCTATTTGCTAGAAATCTATATGTTCTCCCAATGTCTGCGGGGTGTCCAATGGTTTCCCCCCACATTCCAAAGGCATATTGGTAAGTTATTTGGCTACTCCCCCAAAAAGTCCTATATAAGATTGAAATATGACTTACAATGCATTAGTTACATCTATATTATCATTATAGTGACATTAGATTGACAGCTTTTCATGTCATATGTCATATGTTAGTGCTATAGAAATATTAGACTATTAAAGTATCTGTAAGTAAAGTATAAATGTACTCTACTAAACGTCAAAGACACACATTTGTGCACTACAAAAAATGTGCATAACAGATATTTTTCCTAAGGCAGGGGTGTCAAAACTTTTTGCAAAGGGGGCCAGACTAGCTGAGGTGAAAATGTGCAAGAGCCAATCATTCAGCCCGATATCCTTTAAACTATTAACCATTTAACACTACATGCGCTGGGTTGCCATTAATTGCTGGCAATGGACCCTCTAGCTATGGACCCTCTAGCTGTAACGTACCCTGTGCATTCAGCAAGTCGTTCACACAAATGCAGTGTTAAAGGAAGACAGGTTTTCTATGGACCGCATCACAGCTGCAGAGCATTTAGTATGAAATGGCCCTTAAACATACTTGCCATAGTTATTAATTTAATGCATTAGTAATTCACTACTGAAACACTGATAAAAGCATGCTGAGACTTGTAGTCCTCTTAACTGTCCAGCCACATTTCACCTAACTCCGGTCCTGACCTAGCCCCATTTGGTACCATTTCCTGAGCTATGGCTATGAATTCCCCATCAATGCTGAATCCTGAGAGTAGGGATAATATCCATAATCTGTAATCAACACTCTCGTAGGAGTGAAACTGTGTTACAGTCTATCACTTCAAAATATAATTAATTTTAGTATTGGTGCTGCGGGCCGGTGGAAACTTAAACAAGGACCGCATTTGGCCCCTGGGCCAGAATTTGGACTTGCCTCCCCTAAGGCAAAATCATTTTATGTTTATTTGCTATTTTCTAGCATATGCTACATTTGATTGGCTGATGTAGCTAACTTCTCAGTTTTCTTATCCTCCCAGTTATATAAATTGTTTTAATTGCAGATGTTCCCCATAAATTCTTTCAACATAAACACAATTCACCGCAAGCAATGTAATGATTGAACTGGCGAATGACTATATTATAGAAATTGTACTTTTTTGTGTTCCTGAACATAAGCCTTTATATTGATTTTGTTCCCCTTGCAGTTGTATGCCAGTGTAGTTATTTCACATATTCGTTAATTTGCTGAAAACCTTGACAGTATAAAAGGAAAAGAGCGGAAATTACAGCTCTTTTCACAATAACACCAACATTCCCCCATTCATTTCTCAGAAGACCTACTTCAAACCTGAGGTTTCAGCTCCCTTTTTTCTCCCTTTCAGAGCTCGGCAACATCCATTTAATTTCAGCCATGAATATGCAGATTCCACCGTGTGTTATGTCCTCTAATGAGCTTTCACTTAATCAGATTGACAGATGCCTTTATTCCCTCTCCCATCTACAAACCAGCTATCAAGAGGTATGAAGGAAATATTTCTGGCCTTCTTTTTGGTGAAGCAAGTCATTGAATAGTGAGACTTGTCAGTAAACTTCCTGAGTTTAGAAATTGCTGTTGAATATAATAGATTACACGTTTCCTGAGAAAAGTATATTAAAAAAACAAGTCATTTTATTCCATTATGGAAAACCTGAAGTAGGTGCCAGTTATGTTGGAGATGTATCTCCCTGCAGATTTGAAATATACATACACTTTTGTTCAATGTATAAAATGTCTGTTATTTATTTACACAAGGTGAAGAAACTTTAGATTCCTCTTTACAAACTCAAAATGTTTCTATAAACTGAACATTTTTTCAGCCTGTTTTACTTTTAACCATTGAACTGTAATTAAGATACATGAGGATTATTTGTGAGTACTGCTGTGTTTACCAACTTCTGACACCTGTTGACAGGTATCCCAGCCCATTATAATTGGACTACATGTCACAATTCTTGGTTAAGCCTCCGAAACAGAACTCTAATACCACCCCATAAGCTTTTGAACAATATTGGTCTGAGGATTGGGCTGGGCACCCTATAGTTTCAATCGTATTGGTCTGCTTGTTTACTGGTTTGTTTGGAATTATTGTTGAAACACCCATTTAAATGGCATTTGCTTTTGGCAAAGGACAGCATGACCTCTAGATTTGTATTGATCCATGATCCCTCACATGGGATAAATAGGCCCAATAGACTCAATGATAAGCATTTTCATGTCATGATGCTTGCACCAAGAGGCTTTACTGTCTTCACGGTGTTGTGTGGCTTGAATTCAGTCTTTAGAGGCCATCTAACAAACTGTCTGTGTTCCCTAGCCCCCAAAAGAAACTTGTTTTCTTCTGTCCCCAAGATATTTCTCTTTAGGCTAGTTTATATGTTCTTTGACATATTGTTACCTCCTTATCACATTTCTTTTTTTTTTAATGACACTTCTTAACCTCCCTGGTGGTACCATTCTGTCTTTTATGTGTGCATACAGTAGTACAAAAAATTTCAACAGATTAACAAGTAAGAGTGTGAGGTCTTGAGACACCTATGCCTGTAGAACAATAAGGCATAGACATGGGCAGCCCTTATGTCCCCCTTTTCTCTGTTCTCTTAATTTTCTTTCATGGGGGTGTGTGGTTTTTCTTTAATGTTTGTGGTGTCATTTATTGGTATATATTATGGTGGTAAATGCAAGGTGGTGTGGGGTTTTGCACCAGTCTTGCCCTTATTTTTTCTTATTTGGTTGGCATACTAACGGGCAACCACTGAGACAGGAGAGTGCCTAAGATTTAACGAATGACCGGTGGACACCAATCTTTCAAGGACACTGAACATGTTTTTAAGAAGATTACCACTGCACAGTTGTTAAACCATCTTTGGGGTAGGTCCCTATATAACCTTTGTATGGGATGTCATTAATTGGAGATACAGTTAAACTTTGACATAGAAACTATTACCTTGGAGGATTTAAAGGGGATAACGTCCACCTGGGAAAAGGGTGGGGGGCTCCAGAGGGTCAGACAATGGGGCAACAACTGAATGATGATGTGATGTTTGTCTATAAAGTGTGTGTTGATTATAATTGTTTTTTTCATTATAATTCATCTATAGAACATTGGTCCAATACTTCCTTCATGTTGTTCCTGAAGAAGCCTAATCGGTCGAAACATGTTGAAAGGAAGAGAGTATGGATCCCTATAAAACACACTGTTGGTAATCTTATCTGTATTGGAGTTTTGATTAATCCACCCATATGAATATTTTTTTATTTTTTGTTGACACTCTTGATGTAACTGTTACATTCCTAATAAATTACTGTTTTGTGAATTTTACATTTTGAGTCTAGTGCCTTATAAGTAGTGATGGCTCGAACCCGGAATTTGATGTTCGCGAACGGCGAACGCGAACT
>CM070043.1:13049668-13063358 GCA_036250615.1 Ptychadena robeensis
TCCCCCCCCCCCCCTCCCATATATTGATGCATTAGAGACGACTAGGTAAGTAGATAGACAGATAGATTGAAATATATTCATATTTACATATACTGCCTCTTCTAAATTAAAAAACATACCAATATATGCAAATGATTAAACACATCCTACATTTCATCCCTGTTTGATGACTTATATCCTATAACAAACATGACCTGGGAATGTTTCAGTTTGGAAGCCGTTTTTCATAATTGAGTTCATCCCCTAGAACATATCACAAGGCGTCATACAACGTGTGTAAATCTACGTGATAACAGAAATATCTGAACCTTTATTGTGAGGGTAAATAAAGTAACAAGATAGTGATTTGTACAGAAAATGGCATAATCCGTCCTGCAAATAATGCAGTCAACTCGCCACCTCCAAGTGGGCTACAGATTGCACGTCACACACCTGCAGAGATGGCAATAAAACGTTCCCCCTTTCCGAAAGTATTAATACCTTATTTTTATTAAACTCTCCTCCGAGCTTCCGTAAATTGTCCGTGCACCGAAGCACTCTACTTGTGAAAGAAAAAAAAAAGGCGTTTATAAAAGTACCCCCAGGGTTAAAATGATAAAATATTTCCTGCCCAGCGGTCAGTCCTACTTTGTCCAATTTTTTTTTAATTTTAAGAAAAATCACAAGAATTTTGTGAAAACTATTTCCTTGATTATTTTGAATATAAAAAGCATATAAATGTTTAACATTCTATTTTATTCTTGCATTCTATTCTATTCCTGTGTACAATGCGCTCTGTGATCTATTATATGCTTACTTATGATTGCCTGCAAGCATTTTAGGCTTTGGAAAATGATGGTAAATGTTTTATTTTTTTGGTGTAACTGTGTGCTGTGCGATTATAGGAACTGAAGCCATTTAATAAAAAAAAATATGAGCACACAATTTCGGTCAAGGTACCAAATCTTGTTCCTCTACTACTGTTAAGGTGTTAGCTGAAGGTTTTTAAGTCCAAGTAATAGGTGATGCTTCTTCATTCAAAAGCAAATGTCCTTTGCTATTGAAGTTTGTAGTTGTATATGTAATTTATTTAATTTTATTATAAGTTAAGATATTTGAGAGAAAAGTAAGGTTAAAGTAGGGTAATAGCGTTAACTTATAAAGGGAATGTTCGTTTATCTTAGATATATAATAAAGCTGTGCATATTTTGAATAAAAAATTTTTTGTTTGCAATTTAACAACGGAAATAATCTCATACTTCTCACATCTGCATTTGTATTGTAAATCAACCACACTGTTTTCGTATACACTGTTCCTTGGTTGAAGCTTTTCCACTCGATAATGAAGTACTATATGGTCCTTAAGCATCTAAAGATGCTGGGAGATAGTGACTTCACCAATGGTCCAAACGTAAAGGGTGGAAGATTTGTTGCCGACCTCTGCCCAGTAAACTGGTGATGTGGTTCATTGGACTGTGGACCTATATGCATGTAAATATGGTATCTATTTCTAAATTCATCTTTTTTTTAAGTATGGTTCATTTATAGTCTTTGTTGTTCATTCAAACCATGTTTAGAGTTATGATTAGGACATCAATCTTAGATATTTACTGTGTTACCAGTCAATCAATGGGCTGTCATAGAGCTATACTACAATTATCTCATCTGGTTGTTTTAATATGGAAAAAAATACAAATATGTTAGGACAACAAAACAAGCTGGCTGCAAAAGTGGGCACACCCTCAAACCTTATCATTTAATTGCAACATCCAGTCTTCTTATGTTAAGCTAGCCATACATGTTCCGATTCCATGGCCGATCGATCACCCATCCGATCGATTCCACGATGCCAGAGGGAATCGGATGTCCGATCGATCACCCAATTAAGCCTGTCCCTACCACCTTTGGCCACCGATTCCTGGACAATTCCGTGCCCGATCGATCACTTCACACATGGCAACTCCCCCTGATGTGTGCTGAATCGGATCAGAAAGACCAACATGTTGGTTCTCTGGCAGGGCAAGGTGGGCTTCACGCCATTCCGGGACGATCGATTAGCGTGCACGCGCCCGGAATCGATCGTCCCGGAATCCCTTGGGAATCGGACCCGTGTATGGGGACCTTAAGAGTCAGCATGCACATCTTGATTTGACAGTATTTGCCAACTATTCTTTGCAAAAGTGCTCCAAATCTGTCCCATTGTGAGGACATGTATTTGGTTCACCCCACAGATTTTCTACTTAATTTAGGTCTGTTCAAATCATTCTTTTGTATAATTTGAGATCAATTTTGTTGGTAGATTTTCCAGTCATCATCTCATAATTAGTGATGATCACGAATATTCGGATTCAGAATATCAATCGCGAATATTGGCAATTCGGAAATTCGCGAAGATGGTGAATATATTGCCGAATATTCGCAATTCCGGATATTCTGTATTTTTTTTCCATTACACACGCCTCTCAATGCAAGTGGACAAATGGGAAGGCTGCAACAAGAGCTTAGCAACACTCCCTGTGACCATCAACAGTTTTTAAATCCAATATTGGGGTGATGCGAATATTCGGAATATTGCGAAAATCGGCACTTTAGAAAATTCGCGAAAATC
Source organism: Ptychadena robeensis (assembly GCA_036250615.1). Classification (NCBI taxonomy): domain Eukaryota; kingdom Metazoa; phylum Chordata; class Amphibia; order Anura; family Ptychadenidae; genus Ptychadena; species Ptychadena robeensis. The sequence goes on from CM070043.1 coordinate 13,052,256, forward strand.
ACTTAGATGGCGTCCAAAATTCGCAATTTTTTTTCCCAACACGCCCCTCAATACAAGTTAAACATATATTCGCGAATATATAAAATTCGCAATAAGAAGAATATTGCCGAATGCGAATATTTTCCGAATGTTCTCCCAAAAATTTGCGGCATGCCGCGAATACGAATGTTGCCTATGCCGCTCATCACTACTCATAATGGGGAAAAGTGTCTGATATTGGAGACTGTTATTAAATCATGATAATGCCAAACGGGCTTCTGTCTTTCAACTCCACCTACCCAGCCTAAGGGTATGCTTTCACTAGTCTAAGGGTATGTTTCCATGGCATTATGGGCTTCGCTGACACTGCCATAAGTGAATTCCTTGATGAGATGTCAATGTACCCATGCATATAAATGCCTACTGCACGGCCTGTCTTCACGGTGTTGAGCTGGTCCGCTGGCGGGAAGGATAATGTTGTGCAGTTATCGGCTCAATAGGCGTGTATATGGATTGGCAACATCGACATCCCCATCAAGGAATTCGCTTAAGACAGGGGGTATTGACGGAGCCCATAATGCCATAGAAAAACACCCTTAGTCTGGACAGTTTGCATGACAAAAAGAACACAATTCCCACAGTGAAGCATGGCGGTACTGATATAATGCTTTGGGAGTCCTTTTCTTAAGCTTGCGTTTTAAGCAATAAGGAAAAAGTTATGAACAGTAATGAATAATCAAAACTCTAAGCATCGCCTAAATATCTAAAAAAATCTGACAGATTTTGTGAGGAATGGTCAAGATGCACCATAGTCCGCCCTACTCAAGAAGAGTGAATGATGTCAATAAATCAAAGGATGCTTCAACTTTTTAAGGCCTAGCTCACTTTGCAAGCAGTATATTGTACATTTTACACAATTTCCCCTAACAGATTAGTTTTTCAGTATTACAGAGTAGAAGTCAATAGGTTTTGACATATTTTTTCACTAAAAACTGCCATTTTAACAGGGGTGTTTATATCTACAGTAACTAACCAATTCAAGACATCTCTCCTTAATATCTAAAGTTTTTATTCACAGGGGTCATGAAAATGACACAGTAGCTTTTGAGCACCTATATATATTATATAAAGAATTCCAAATCATGAAATTATAGTGCTGTATGAAGCAGTGTGCTATATTTACGATCAATGGTTCCAACTTATCCAGGTCACTGTTATCCCATACTGGGAGATTACATATTATTACGTAAAATCACATATACAATAGAATACATATCTTATGTAAGAACTGATGTCAGCTTATGTAAGACCAGCACAGCATCTATTGGCAAATTAGGGGACAAAACAGAGATCCGAATTTTAACTAATGCCTATTTTAATACTAAAAACATGTCAATTTAAATATTGATTGACACAGATTACTGACATACAATATGCATGTAGATGTAAGTATGTACAATTGCATCCAAACATCATATGGCTTCATGGCGTTATAAGGCTTAGAAACAACATATTCCTTTAGAAACAGTAGAAGGACATTTTATAGATATTAATATATCTATTTATTTGAAAAAAGCTTAATATACTTGTGATGTGACGGTACAGTTGCTTATTACATCTTGTTTTCCAAGTGTAGGGGTTGTTTCTGTTTTGTCAGAGGGCAGGCAGATCAAACAAAGAAGGGTAAAACAAATACTGAGTGATTTGATGCCACGTTAGGCATCATTATCATTGAGCATGATTTAAAGGTTTAAGGCCCCCACACACACCGAGTGGGGGTCGACAGAGCTGCTAAGATCAGCTCGGAATAGCAGAGTGATGACGTCATCACGCTGCTATTCCGAGCTGACAACATCGGCGGGCACCCGTTACCTTCAATGAAGATGCCGGTTTTCATTGAAGTTAATGGCATTGGACGGCATCGGCCAGAGAACATCGGACATGTCCGTTCTCTGGCCGGCCAAGCTGTGGGGCTACAGGGATCTGTCGCCCTATGTCGGCACCCCCGATCGCGGCCGATTTTGCCGCCAACCGTCGGCCGTGAGCGCGCACGCCCGTCGGCGGCAAAATCGTCGCCGATCGGTGTGTCTGTGGCAGGCTTTACAAGGTCTTTAAAAAGACTTTGAGTGAGAGTGTATAAAGGATGGATCTTCCATACACCCTTAATTTTCTCTCCTTAATGGAGACTAGTAATGAGCGACTAGGCAATATTTGAATTCGCATAATTTTGCGAATATCCGCCATAATATTTGATTCCATATTCGTAATCTTGAATATCCGCACTTGTGGACATAATTTGCGATCTAAAAATCGCAATTGTGATCAAATATGCGCAATGCATGCATGTCAATGGAGCTGGGATATTCGACTGGGAGAATATCCGTCATTTCCATATAAAAAAATCACATTGCAATTATATAATCGAATGAATGGGATCACGAAAATCGCAATGAATCGCAACAAATCTTGATCGCATCGGATATCAGGTGATATATTCGCGAATATTCGAACTCAACATTAATGGAGACTAGTAGACTTTTAAGGACCAATATATAATATAATGGTTTTCTTACACTAAGTTTCCAGTATTATTTCACTGGTTATACAATAAATACTGTACATCTTAAAAACATGTTCCATCAATCCATAAATAACATTTACAAATGTAATGAATAATCTTTAAAATTAGATCAATCAATTAATAAGTGGTCTAGGCGTGGTCGGGAGAAAAATACCTAGACCACTTATTGATTGATTTCATTCAGAAGAGAAAACTGAGGTGTATGGAAGATTCATCCTTTATATGCTCTGAATCTTGTATTATTATTTTGGGATGTTGGCTCTGGATAAATTAGGTTGTGACATTGTTGTATATGGTCTTTAATAAGATCTGAGACTTTTTAGGTAATAGAGAATATGATAGCTCTTGTCAAATATATAAGCAAAATGAAACATCCATAATTGAAAAGATCAATGGAATGTTGACCTTTGCTTCTCCAATCAGCTGCCTGCAACACACATTTTGGTGTGTGATGAGGAAGAGCTAACTCATTCATCATCAGATGATCATCAGAAAAAGTGATCCAAGCCAATTGCATGTGAAGCTGACACTAGATAATGTAAACCAAAACTTACTAGTAATGAGCAGCCCAGGCAATATTCGTATTTGCAAAGTATTGCACATTTTTCACTTTTCATAATATTCATAATAAATTCATAAATATGAGAATTTGTGATCTCCAGTCATTATTACCTTTATTGAGCAAATCTGCACTTGTACATGCGCATATTGCGAATGCAATGAACGCAATGCACGGTAGTTACAGGTGCTGATCTAGAATAATCTTGAATATTAACTATTACGGAGATATGGCACTATATTCAAGATCTTGGTGAATTCTCAAAGTGCTTTGATTTTGATTCTGCGATTGGTAAAATTGTGAAATTCTAATAAACATAAAGCTACTAAGATTGCTATAAAAGAACAAATCACTCATCACTCATACAGTGCATTTCCTTTATGGAAATCCATTTTACCCACCCAAGAAGGAACAACTTAAAAAGTAAAATATTTTTTTTATAAGTAGATTTAGAAAACCACTTGTGGCAATTTCTATAAAGTAGGCAAAGAGACATCAAACATTTGTTACATACCACATAGCCATGTGTCCAATTCACTTTTGCATGTGTAGGGTGCATCATGTTCTGGCCAATCCACCAATACCAGTGCACCACCCAGGCCACTTCCTGGAATCCTTATTACGTAGTCTCCTTTGAAAGCTAGAGTAATGTGATAACAACCTAAGAGTTCAATTGGAAGACAGCACCTTCACCCTCTCCAGGTATTGCCTAAACAAGGGCCTTCAATAGGTTATTACCAGGAATTATTCAAATCAAAGCTACATATATCAAGACTTTAACAACTGAAAATATATTATCTTTTCAAGATTCTATTACAGCGGGTTTATATATATATATATATATATATATATATATATATATATACTCTATAGTTTAACAGAATAATACTGATTCATTCTAATTTTCCTAAAGATGACCATTGTAAGATGCAAGTCATGTTTTTTGGTTTCTGTATACCTTAACTGTAACTGTGAAGGAAATACAGATTAAATAATAAAAAGAAAATAATACATATAGAAAACAGATATGAACTCTTTATACCCAGTATACAGTATTTTTTTCCTAATAGTAGACTGTTCAATAAACAATAACAACAGGAAAACATGTTTCTATACCAGTGGTGCACATTTACCAGGAGGCTCATCACATAAAGAGACCATGGGCATTTGTTTGAACATTTCACCAGTAATTGGAAATGCAACAATTGTTTAAAAGTTGTATTGTCCATGAAAAGATTTAGTGAGGGATAAAGAAATTTTTTGAACTTAAAGACATAATCTGGTGATCCAATTCTCCCCACTGTGTCCATTCCTGTGAAACTTCATTTACTTTCTCTCCTATCCATCAGTAACTCCCCACAACCCACCTAGCCAATCCTCTAGGTTTCCCACATTGTTCCATCCTTTGTCTTCCAGTTCTAAGCAGACGAACAACAGATAGGGCTCTGGAGGCAGGGTGCATCAGTTAGAGTTGCAAGAGAATAGTTGAGATGAGGCACATAGAACAAGCCACTACTGCCAACAGTTACTAGGGTTTGTGCTGCCCGGTTGAACACTGTTCAAAGACTTTGCGGAGCTTTGTTCCACTGTGTAAGGATTAGGTCTGGCGGTCTGAGAATTTGCCTTCTAATTAAAAAGGATAAAAGATAGAAGTAGCATTAGGCTAAAACATAGCAGTGACACTTCACAGGCTGCTACTTAGTCACAAGACAACGTAAGATGTTATGTCAGATGCTTTCATAGCTCAGAGTTTTTACCTCTTACCACCCAAAAAGAGTCTCCAAAAACAAATCAGTAGATCACAATGTCATTTGTAATTTGTTCTAATAGATTGCTGTAGATTGGGCATTAGAAAAGTGACTGTTCCAAAGTAATAAATACTGTCTACTTGGTCTACTAAGAATGAATCATAGATAAAGTTGTTGAAATTTTCTAAGATTTCACTTTTAAAATCGGTTATACTCATATACAGTTGTAAATAGAGTTATACTACTCATCATGGTGTTTACTATGACGTTAAGGTTCATTCAGCTGCATAATTTGAGAACAGTGGGTTGCAGCACCCGTAGAGATAAGAACAAATCAAATTTCAGATTCCAACGGCTTCCAGTGAACAAATGTAAGCTGATTCGTTGTTGATTTCTATAGGTTACAGAACAAAGGTTACAGAAGAGCACTGCTCATTGCATCACAGCTATCATTTTGTATTATGTATATAAAAGTTGACAAAGTTGTCATTAGCAGAGTAAAACATTTTATTAAAATAATGTGCTTTAACACAAAGTGTCTAATGCTTACTCCTTTACTTACCAAGAAAAAATATGTCACCAACAAATACTTTTCTAGTTTCAAATAAGTGAAAACACTAGTGATAGGGATTATTTGTTTTTAAGCATCATGTTCCTTCCCTTCCTCATTCTGCCTCCTCCTGTATATCCTATCTCCCTCTTCTTACTTCTTTTTCTTTTAATATATCCCTATTTTATCTAACTATTTTCTCATATGCCAATATTTTTAAAACTCTGTCTTCCTGTACAAGTACTGGCTGAACTTCCTATATTGCAAGAGCACCCTCCTGTCTATACACCTATTGTATACTTTTTTCCCCAACCTATTAGATTGTAAGCCCGACGGGCTCCTCCTGTGTCATAACCTGTACCTCCATGTACTATCCTGTGGTGTATCTCCACTCTAATGTATTGTACAGTGCTGTGTAATATGTTGGCGCTCTATAAATAAATGATAACAATAATAATACAAGGACTCCATCCCTTGACTACATGTCCCAGTGGTCCTTGTGCAAGTAATGCCCCCCATTAGTGATGGCCGAACTGCCCGCAAGGCGGACAGTTCGGCCGCGAACAAGCATGTTCGCCCTCCTTCCGCCGGCGGACAGTACGGGTGTTCGACCCGCCCTGTCCACCGGCGTGAAGGAGCCCTCTATTCTTCCTCCGGTGGGATCATACGCAGCGAGATCCCGCCGCAGGAAGAATGTTTCCACTGAAGACCGGGTAGAGAACCCGGTCTTTCAGTGGAAAGCCGGCTCAAACACCCGGATGTGACGTCAGTGACATCACATCCGGTAAGCACACCAGGAACTATGCGTTCCAGGGTTTTCCGATTCTAATTCCCCGCCTAGCAGCGGGGAATTTGAATCTATCCGCGAACGGGCGGACGGCGGACTTTTTTAAAAGTCCGCTCCGCCCGTCCGCGGACGAACATGGCCGAGGTTCGGCCATCACTACCCCCCATACATACGCATCCGCCAGACTAAAAATGATCAATTTATTTATAAATCGTACAATCAGAGATTGATTGATGGAAAATAGAATCTACTCAACATGAAATAACCGATTTTTTATCGATTTTTTTATTTTTGATCGTCCATGAAATTGATTGTTTAATCGGGAGATTCTTTTTTCAATCGGAAGTGCTGTGTACAGAGGGCATGATCATTTGGTGACAATGAAGTATTAGTATGCAAATGATCAAGAACGATCAAAATCCGTTGGTTACAAAATAATTTGTACTCCATTTCTACTCAACCGATCCGATGTTTTGATCGATTTTTTTTCACAATTACGATTAAATTTAGTTGATTGGACCATGTGGGCATGCACCAATTTTCAGTCGACCGATCTAAAAATTTATTCTTTTTAATGGGTCGGCAGCTAATATCTGTGCATGTATGGGGGCCATTACATGCTACATATGGTTCCATAGAGTCCCAATAGCCAAGGTAGCAACCACAATACAGGACATGTCTGGTGCTTATATTAGGGACGATTTTTATATAAGAACAAATGCAGTAAATGCAAATAAATTTATGAAAGCAATACAAGCACATGTGCATGATTTCATATTTGAATCAGGCCCTTCCTGTTATAGGCAACATTCTGTGTGTGTCCTCCATTTGCACGGCTGTCCCTTTACCATTCGAATTAATATGTAGTCATGATCGTAGTGTCTGTACACAAGAATTGGCTTCAAATAGAGCACAGGAGAACAGGGACATTCTGATATCACAAATGCTGTATGAATACCAAACAGATTCTAAAACCTGAGTGACTTGTTCATTGTGTATACAAAAGAGAACAATAAATAAGTTGTAGGCTAAACGGAGGCTGTGATACAGCCATTTGTGCAAAAATGGTATCCTTTGTTTATACACCATAACCTAATTCATGCATGAATTGTCATTCCTCCCACCTGTGTTCATGAAGAAACCTTCCACAACGTTCTGTTGCTGTTTGAAGCACCAATGGAACTGCCTGACGTAGCCAAAACATAGAGCAATGTACCAAGGCTCGGCAACTGTCAGTTAAATTCTGTTCATACAAATCAAATGCATTGACATGTATTTTTATGTGAACTGGAAAAAGTGTATAAATGTTACTAGGTGACAACAGAGCCAACATGTGCTCTAAGCAGACAAGGTAATGGTAAGTGGTCTCTAGAATAAAATAAAAGGCTTTATACTTACTTGCTCTACTAGTGACACTGCCAATCTCCATTTTGTATAAGGCCTACGACTGTGTCACCATGCGACACACTTCCGGGTATGTCCCAGTGGGGATAGGGGATGACGTCACATCGGCAGCGGGAGATTCAAAAGAAAATCGCATGAAGATCTCACTTTTCAGTGTGATTCCCCAGATGTGCCCGTTTGAAGTTAACCCTCCCTCCCCTGGTGTGTTCATCACACCAGAGGAGAGAGCGTGCCAAAGGGAATTGTACTGATAACTGTATCCAATACAATTCAAAGTAAAAAAAAACAACACATTTCCAACTGTAATTTTTTTTTATCATAAACAACATAAGTGATGAATATATACTGTTTTGAAATCTAGAAGTATTTTAGAGATTGTATCATTCAAATTATACCTTTTATTAATTCTTTTTTAGATGTAATTTTGTTTTTACATAATTGTGTGTTTCAAACATTATTATATTCAGGATGTCAACTAGACTCTTGAAAGGACATATTCTGGGGAGTTACAGGCCTACAACATTAAAAAAAAGTCTATAGTGCACTTTTGGTAAAGAAATCTTGGCCTGGCAAAAGCACTAGGGAGGTTAAAAAGCATTGCAGTTCAGAATGCACATCATTAGGTGCCCCACGTGTGCCCAAAATATGATCACTGCAGTGGTCATGTATAAGGACCAAAGAAGATCAGTTCTCTAGAAGTTGAACATTTTGTTGTAAAGCACCACTTTAGAAGGGAGTAGCATGTGTCTTAATGCAAGTTAGCACGGCCACGTACTTCTAAAAAAAGTGGTTGTGGGTAAAAATAAGGGTACCAAGTGGCAACGTTAAATCAATGTTTTTGGGTTTGGGTTGCCCAAGTGTTGGAGCGGGACAAAAAGGAGTGTTGGGAGCATTATTGCCTTAACTAAAAATCCATAACAAAGCAGCTTTTAAATCAAAAAGCATTGAGTGGCAACTCTCTTGCTCAATCCATTTTCTCTACTTTTGTTGGAAAATACGTTTTGTATTGAAATTGCTTAGATTGTCCCTAGTAAAGACAACATCAGTGAGATCTCCCTACTGTAAGCTCAGTGAAATCAAATCATCTGTGGATAATCTAAAACAAGCCACAACCATAAAGAGAAAGTAACATTAGTATTAGTATTCTTAAAAACATCTAAATATGTTCTGGGTGTGTAAGAATACACACTAAAATTCTATCTTGAGTGTCCACATTATAATCTTACTGATGTAGACACATTCTATTGGCTGCCCATTGATGGGAAAGCCAGAAAAGGAATTTAAGAAGTTAAAAGTGAACAAAAGGGGACAATTGGAGACCAGTGTGAGGACAGTCTGATCTGTAGACTACAGGTATCCAACACCTTTAGATGGAATTGGGCAGAACATTGCTTTGAGGTAGGGGGGTAACAAGGAGTTGATGAACATAGACGTTTAGATTTGCCGCTGATCAACAGCCGTGCACGCTCGATCTGCCACGAAATCGGGCGCAAATCTGAAGGTTAAAAGTTACATTCGGCCATAAATTGGCCAGAAAATAGATCTAAGAAATTACAGACATGTCTGTAAATTGTAGACCAATTTCATCACTTTGTATGGGGGCCAGCGTCATCATGCGGGGTCGATCTGCCGGGAGATCGGCAGTATTTTGTAACGTCCAGCTTAAGGCATATCAGGCAATAAAGATATTGAGGCTGCTTTGGTTGACTTGTGCATTAGTAGTTCCTTGAATATGATATGGATGATTTGGATGTCCAAATAAATACCTTGTTACATGTAGTGGTTTGAATTGGTTTGAATGGGTGATTCAGAAACAATAAAACCAAACACACCCAGGTAAGTAGCATTTTCAAACGACATCTAAGGTGTTCCACATATTTCTTATGAACGATGTGCTTTGAGTATGAACTTGATGAAAGGACTGACCTTTTGATTCCAGACTTGACAAATTGGAAGCTTCCAATGATTCTGAATGATCTGCTATGCTCACCCCACTGTATCCGACATCCTTAGGGGATTGTTTGTATTAGAGATCATAGGATTAAAACAATCACTTCTTTTTCCTTCTAAAAGTAGGAGTGCAGTGGAAGATTTCAGAGCATTTAGTACCTCTCTCAGCTCAAATTGCAGTCAGATATAAAGGAATGTCTTGTAGTTCCCACATGTCTCATGTTACAGGGCTAATTTTCCACTTGTCCTTCCAATATTTTGTTCCATTATTTAGAGGCGTTAAAATATCAGATATGACGTCCTACTACACTCCTACAAATTACTGCTGACACTGCAGGGACAAAGGGCTGAACATGCCTCATTTTATCTATGCTATTACACAGAAAATCAGAAAATTATTTGTATGTAAATGATAAATACACAACATTGCTTCTAATTGATTTTGGCCATCATGATTCATGACAACTTTGAGTATTAAGGTACAATGTTCAAAAACACGATTTACCTTTTAATTAAATAATTGTAACTTTAAAGGTCCCACCAATGTAAAAAAATGCACTTTGATCTAAATAAATGAGATTTTAGGACTCCCTGTCATTTAATCCTATTGAAAACCACTGTCACTTTTAATCCTCTGTTGAAGTGTCTTTGTAAAAAAAGCTGAGGGATGGAGTATTGATTAGACGGTATGACAGTGGGCATACAGGTTACACTTTAGGATATATATACAGCTATATCAAGGAACCACATCTGATTTCATAATCACAATAAATAGGAGGGCCGTCTCCTTCTAAAAGGGTTTTAGGAGCCACATTTCATCATTAGAAAATGTACCTACCAACCCTAGCACCACTATATTTCTAAACTTGGAACATGTGTATGTACTCCTAATATACAGTGGCTACCAAAAGTATTATTTCAACTTTTCCACATTTTGTCACATTACAGCCAACAAAAAATTAATTAATTTTATTGGAATTACACGTGAAAGACCAATACAAAGTGGTGTACATGTGAGAAGTGGAACTAAAATCATACATGATTCCAAATATTTCTTACAAATAAATAACTGCAAAGTGGGGTGTGCGTAATTTTTCAGCCCCCTTTGGTCTGAGTGCAGTCAGTTGCCCATAGACATTGCCTGATGAGTGCTAATGACTAAATAGAGTGCACCTGTATGTAATCAAATACAGCTGCTCTGTGACGGCCTCAGAGGTTGTCTAAGAGAATATTGGGAGCAACAACACCATGAAGTCCAAAGAACACACCAGACAGGTCAGGGATAAAGTTATTGAGAAATGTAAAGCAGGCTTAGGCTACAAAAAGATTCCCAAGGCCTTGAACATTCCACGGAGCACTGTTCAAGCGATCATTCAGAAATGGTGATCATTCAGAAATGGTGATCATTCAGAAATGGAAGGAGTATGGCACAACTGTAAACCTACCAAGACAAGGCGTCCACCTTAACTCACAGGCCGAACCAGAAGAGCACTGATCAGAAATGCAGTCAAGAGGCCCATGGTGACTCTGGATGAGCTGCAGAGA
>CM070043.1:13064907-13131252 GCA_036250615.1 Ptychadena robeensis
CCAGATCTAAATCCAATCGAGAATCTGTGACAAGATCTGAAAACTGCTGTTCACAAACGCATCCATCATATCTGACTGAGCTGGAGCTGTTTTGCAGAGAAGAATGGGCAAGGATTTCAGTCTCTAGATGTGCAAAGCTGGTGGAGACATACCCTAAAAGACTGGCAGCTGGAATTGCAGCAAAAGGTGCTTCTACAAAGTATTGACTCAGGGGGCTGAATAATTACGCACACCCCACTTTGTAGTTATTTATTTGTAAAAAATGTTTGGAATCATGTATGATTTTTGTTCCACTTCTCACGTGTACACCACTTTGTATTGGTCTTTCACGTGGAATTCCAATAAAACTGATTCATGTTTGTGGCTGTAATGTGACAAAATGTGGAAAAGTTCATTCTTTTGCAAGCCACTGTATATGTGTGTTCAGCATTCTAAATGAGAATTTTAACCAGTGAAGCAATTTTGGTATTGCCTATACTAGAGAGGGCAATAAAGACATCTCTGGGCCTACTTTTGTAATACATTTTTTAGTTTTTATAGTTGAAAAAAAAAAAGCCTGCGCATAAAATGGCCCCAGAGGATTACTTGTGATATACTTTCATTGGTTAGGTCTCCCCTTTAAAAATTGGGGACATGTACAGACATAAACCAGCCTATTAGAACTCAAATTATACCCTCTTCAAGCCACTGAATACTTTTAGAGTGTAAAGCTAGGCATACATGGTTCGATACCCATGTGATCGACCCGCAATTGATCACAGCGTTGTGACATCACCACATTGCACTTGATTGTGGGATCTGTACCCCTTTGCACATTGATTCCCATTCAGTGGGGACCCTGGTCCTGTGTACACCTGGACCAGGGTTCCCATAAGTGCCTGTCATCACTCAGTAGAGCAGGGATCTGGACACAGGACAGCTCCAGAGGAGGGGTTCTCCCCCTGCACTGTGCAGAGCAGTCCGTGTTGGGCTCCACCCCTTTGCTTGTGTCTCAGCTGACACAGTCTGTTCTGTACAGGCAGGGGGAGCCCTGATCTCGGCTCTGCCTCCACGATTAACCAAGATTTACCATCTTACCATTTGTTTGATTTTTCGTTCGAACGATGATCGCAAACCATGTATGCCTAGCTTAACATGAAGCTGCTGAATGATTGGATGGAAAAGTGTACTGTTTATTCAATGGCCTGGCACAGATTTTTTACAGGGGCTTATTAGTTTTGTAAGCAATATTTTACCTGATTGCCTCATGTCTACCTGATCACATCTACTACACAACAGGAGACAACATCACTGCTGCATTCTATGGCAGTGGGTGAGGGTGACTTTTGTTTGGGAGTAATTTTGATATGTACTAAAGAGTATTAAAAAAAACAAATCATGAAAATCATATCTAAAATGTACCGGTTCAAACTTTAGGTGACACCATTAAGTGACGATGATGTGTATGTGACAATAGTGTAATACAATTCCAACTGACTCTTGGTGACAGCAGCAGCCTTTAAATGGTTAAACTCAAAAGTTCTAAAATGTGTGTAGAATGTTAACATCCCAAGGCTTTTAACCTATTAAATCTGTGGATTACAACTGACAATTCTAGTGGATTAAAAGGATTCATAACTGACCCCAAGATCAGACCACTACTTGTATGATAATTGTCTATTTCTGATAGAGCTGATGTTATTAAATTGAAATCTTTAACTTGGCCGCCATTCAGTGTCTTCTATAGATTGTGTTTTAAAACCAGAGAAATTCCCTTGATCTTTGCAGACACCTACCTTGTGTGTGAACAGCTGTGAGATGAAGGCCATTCATTCCCCTTAACTGGTTAAATCCGCCGTCCCCTCTGACTCAGCCATTACTCTTGCCAATTTGTGTTCAACTGGCCATGGAGCCTTTCAGATGTTTATTGTGGGTTCTCAGTAACTGAGCATGAGTACCAAAAATCACAGTAATCTGGATTTAAACCAAGTGTGCTGATCACAGAGCCAATGATCTCCCTTTCATAGCGGAATGGTGAAGGGTAATAAGTACAAGAAAGTCTGTTCCAGAGATACAGTTAGAGGAGAGATATTTAGATACTACAGGAGGAAAAATCTAGTTAATATTAAAAATATCGATAGGAATGACTGCCTCCACACATCATCTGCAAAATTATTTTAGAATTTAAAATGCATTGCACTTTTAATATTTGTGTTAAAGAAAAAATAATATTAGAGAAATACATTGGCTGTCTAGGAAAGCAGAAATGTTTTTTTGTAGTCTGGGTTGGTGAGTAAGAACTTCCAGTAGTATTTTTGCAACAGATGGTAACTAGTATTTTCAGAAGGACAGTTACTCCTTATCAGTTCAGCTCAGGCCTCAATTTACCAGGAGCCTACATGTCATCCCAACTCTTTGACTTCTTAGCACCTCCAATCAGAAGTCTGCAGGTTTCAGTGAGAACCCTTCTTATTTTTTGGCACAAAAAAAGGAGGAGACAGACCCAAATCTGTCCCAAGCTTTTCCATTTCCAGAAGAGGTGTGGGGCCCAGGAATTTTAACGGTTAAAGTACCTGTGGTAGACTCCTTGCATGCACGATCAACCCACTTAAACCAAATCAGTACTTATATGCCCAAAATGGAGACCCCCTTGAGATCCCCTACTCATTCTTCTTCAGAGTGAGTTAATACGTTTCACTCATTCTACTCTTCTTTGATGGACCATATAAATGTAATTAAGATGAAAATTCTGCCACATCTCTTTAAGTTCCAGGCTGTCCTCATTTCCCTCACTTTTTCTCTAAATTATGGTCCGTGATCTTGAAAAAGCCAGCCAGCCAGGATAGGTTGCTCTATTATTTTCTGCAGGCAGGGGGGAGGTTAGAACTACCCGACTTTGTGTTGTACCATGAAGAAGGTCTCCTAACCTGTTTGCTAGACTGGTTCCACTGTAGAAACGCCAAGATGGGTGTCTCTTGAAATAACCCACCCAACTGTCCTCCTCCTCCCCAACTCCTACCTTGACCGTCCTTTGCTCTCCTGTTGGGGCACGCTTGGGGAACTACCTATCTCCACTAGACCAGTCCCCATGACTCCTCTGTTTCCCAACCCTGATTTCCCCCTGGATTTGGTCCACTATAATCATGTCATATTAATTAGCTGATAACCCTAAACTCCACTAAATCTTTGACAGTCTGATTGTCCTAACCTTACCTTCACAGGGGGGCGCGAGACTGGGTCTTACTCCATCTGGTGCATGCATTTTTTAAATATCTCGTTCCCATGAGTGTTTTTCAGCAGCAATTGACTCAATTTGAACATCTGTGCATGGCAGAGAAGAAATTCCCACGCACTCTGTCGTTTCTATATGCGATGCTTCGAGAGATGACCTACACTACCCCAATACTGTATGTGGTCAAATGGAAGTCAGATGCAAAGGCCTTACTAACTACCTCCAGGGGCAGGGAGTGGCGATTTTGTGCTCTGCACGGGTGCATGCGGTCCGTGCAGATGGTCCACAAGGACACCCGTAGTTAGGGATCATCAGGGCTCAGGTCACGCTCATTCCCCTATTAATTTAGGGGTATAATAGATCCCATGCTAGGAGGTAGTTATTCTGCAGACATGGCGACCTGTCCAGGCCTCTAAACAAGGTAGGTTTTTGACGTGTAGACACCCTAGGACGAAGTTCAAATAGGTGATAAGTGCTGCATTCACATGTGTATGTGATTCTTACTCGATATAGGGTGATCAGTACTAGTATATGCAGCAAACAGGGTTTAGAAACTGTCAAAATCCCTGAAGATTCAGGTTTAGGAGGATTCCCAACTCCCTATAAGGGGGAAAGTTTTTTACCACAGGGGTACTTTAAAGGATAGTATCGGAAGTAGGTGTTTAAGTTTTATATATTTTCCTTTTATAATGGTTGATACCCCTGCCAGTGTTGTGGGTGTTTGTGGTGCGGTGCCCTCTGCGTGATCCCCTGGGGGTGCTGGATGGGGCAGTGGAAAGAAAGCAACATCTTCCCTGGTGCCTGCCGCGGCCTCCTGTTGTCTTTCGTTTGTTGATTCCAGAACATGGGGAAGGGGGAGTGAACCCTCTATGTTACACTACCCAAGACGCTTTTGGTGTGAGTCTGGATATGTATGACATTCAGTTCACTGGTGAAAAAACGTTAATGATAAATATGATTGTGGTAATCTTTCATACACACAGAGGTGTTCTCATATTTCCCTGAAGAAGCCATGAAACGGCGAAACTCCACCCATAACAGGAACATTTATTAACTAACAAGGCTGGGCACTCCCACATGGCTTGGTCACAGTTACATCATTACTTTAGATCCTGATCATATGCCTCATGACCCTTCGCAAGGTTTTCTCTTCAACCCCCTTCACCTGCTGGAGATGTAAGGCCCACACAGCACCCCGTTTCATATCTGGTAGGGCTGCCGGTTCTGGTCCCAAGTATTTTCCATTTACAAGGTGAGAGGGACCTCCCTGAAGGGCACTTCTTAAATTGCTATCTTGTCTATGTTACCTGGCACCTTCAGATCCATTAACCAAGATATGCTTCGACACTTCCTCTCGGTGGCTCAGGAAATCTACTTCTGTCCCCACTCTGCATGGTCCACCATTTTAAATTACATCATGCTGCTAGAAAGTCTAATGCCTAGGGACCCTAAACAAACTGCCTCTTTCAATCGTGTCTGGGTGGGATGGTCCCTATATCACCACACGGAGGCTTTCCAACAACTTATGGAGGCAGAGAAACCACCCCTTTATACTCAGACACTAACCCCCCTCCAGTGGACCAAGGTAAATTTCAAGTCCCCCCCCTTCCCAGTTCACCCTCCCTCTCCTCTTTTGCCTTCCATCTTCTCTCTGGCTGTTGTCTCCCCCCTTCTCTCTAAATATATCTCATCTATGCCCCCTTCCACTTTCTGACAATCTTCCCCTTTTTCCCTCTCTTTACTTTTTCTTCTGTTAGTTTGGGGCACTGACTCATTTGATCATTTAGTTCTTATGTTCTTACATGTGAATATCTTTTATTTGCACTAATATTTTCATTGAATTGATCAGCCAAGTATATATTTGACCAGTATGTCTATATATTTGACCAGTATGTCTATATATTTGACCAGTATGTCTATATATTTGACCAGTATGTCTATCCATCTGATAAGACCATTTCCACTAAAATCTAAACTTCGAATTAAAAATAACTTTTAATGTTGATTGCAAGTATCCAAATTTTAAATATTATTTGAAAAATTCCCATGTGAATGCCTATGCTGTTTGCTAAGTTTCTGAGCTCATTGCAAAGCCCCTGAACATGGTATCATCACAAAAATGAGATGTAAAGAAGGGTTGTGGGAACATTTAAAGAAAAAAAAGTTTTAAAGCTCTTATGTGTAGTGTGTATATAAATTAAGTTCAAAGTCACTTAAACCTAATTAATGCAAAAACTATTTGTGCTAGTATACCCTTAACCTGTCTTTACACCTCCAGAAATTTTGGTAATGATACCATGTTCAGGGGTTTTGCAATTCATTCAAGTTGAACTGGTTGAATTTTCGAAAAAATTTATTTAACCATCTCTAAGGGGGAAAAAAGTTCTTTAATGGTTTATTAAAACTTAAGCTATTCATACATTGATCAATTTTTGGTTTGATTCATGATCATAAACTTTCTTCATGCGGAAATGATCGATCTTGCTTGAAAAAAGGTAGATCGAGCAGGGAACCAACAAGTTGGTTAATGCTTGTTCAATCCCAATACTTTGGATGAGGACAGAATGAAAGTAGCAAGGTGAAGTCACACTGCGCTGTGAGCGATCATCAGCGATCATAGGTCCATTGAACAGGTATCAACCCGTGTATGGCTTTACTTCCCCCACCTTGCGAACTGTCTGTAGAGGTATCTGAGACCTCTATCATCAAGACCCAAAGCATAGGAAAAATTGCATTTTGCACACGTATCTTGTTTTAAAATGTATTAAATGTATTGATGTATTAAAATCATGCAAATTAATTTCTGATGTTACAAAATGCTGTGACAACAGCCAGGAAAGTATCTCTCTCAAACAGGTATTGTCACGTTAACGCCATACACATTAATGATTTCTGTTACAGAGTTCTGTGACAAGAGCCAAAAATGTGGCGTTTTGCTAAAGTATAAACAGGTGTTTATTGGGGTGCTATGACTAGTGAGGAGCAGCATAGGCAATATTCGAATTCGCAATATTTCACAAATAATTCTACTTATATTCCATTCGATATTCGCAAATATTTGCAATTGCGAGTGCATTGCAAAAATATATACGCAATTATATTCGCCTCCCGATTACCTTCAAAATTTATTATCACATGTGCTATTATTTTCCATGCCCATAAGCATCCCAATGCAGAATATCACAAATATATGATTTTAAGTCGATCAAATGGAAATATGGAACCGTGTATTGGGCACCTTTAAAGAACAATTTTATAAACAAAGGTTGATGGATTTGTCAACATCCTAATATTGGAAAAATAAATAACCGACCATACAGTTGTAATAAAACTGACGAGTAAAACCAAATAAATACAGTATGTTGTTCTAGCTGACTTGCTTGAAAGTGGACAGTGGCAAATGTTAAAGGACCCACAGTTTTCAACCTTTGTACCAGCTGACATGGCTAAAGCTTGGCATAGACGGTCAGATTCTAGCTGATTGGGTGCGCCCACCTGGTCAGATTGACCAGGAATCTGCCGCATGTTGGATCGCAGGTGATCCGACATGCGGCAGATTCCTGGTCAATCTGACCAGGTGGGCGCACCCAATCAGCAAGAATCTGACCGTCTATGCCCAGCTTTAGCTTTTTATTCTCGGCACTAGCATGACGTCATCACGGCAAGTCGGTCTGCTGAGCAGTCAACAGGAAAACTACCTGTCTATGCCCAGCTTAACTTAGTCTAAAAAAATTGGATTAAGAGTATCTAATTATAACCCGAGGCACTGCCATTAAAGACTTTAAGGAGGTACAATATGGGAAAGTTGAGCACAACCAATATAAAGGAAAAAAAGCAGAACTAGCTGGGGAGCGAAGAGAATCACTATGGGCGAGCCACAGAAGTGGATGAAAGGAAGATGGCAATGACAGAAAGAGTGTTAGTGCTTCCCAATAATGACCCTCTCACCGGTTTTTAGTTTTCTCCCCATAATGCACCTCTCATCCACTTTCAGGATGCCCCCATTGCTCCTCTTAACTTCTTTGCTTCCCACAAGGATTGGTGTTTTTATTTTTCCTCACTGAATTTCAGGTATTTTTCAGCCTGTGATCACCGATGATATTTCTTCCTTCTGCTGACAACCAAAAAACAAACATTGTTTCTTCTTCTGATCACTTAAATTACCTAGTCACTTTAATGATAAAAAAAAAAAAAAACAATTACCTAGTCTTTGCAGATCGTAGAGCCGATCGAGATTCCTGGCAGCAGCGCAATTACATCATTAACTGGAGGGGCGTCGCCTTTCTTCAGCGTAAGTCCGGCGTCTCCAGTGTCGCCGGGCTTATGTTTACTACCTGCAGCTGGGCAGGCAATCGCGGCAAAGCACATTGTGCTCCGCCGCGATTGCCCGTGGCACGGTTTTTTTTTATAACGCTCGAAACGCTCAGAGGGTTAACCTCCCTAGCGATATGCTCGAACCCAGTTCGGGCAAAGGGACACAACAACAATCAATACGCCTAAACTGGGTTCAGGCACAGCGTGGGAGCTCACCTGGTGCAGCTGCCGCCTCCATCTTTATCCGAGACCAGGTCATAAAGAAAAACATTTTTTTTTTATATTTTTTTTTTACTTTTGGACTGGATTAGATAAATGTCTTTCTATAATCCAGTTGAAAGTAGATCCAACTAGCAGAAACGCTCCCGCTGAGGGTTTCTGCTAGTTGGATCTATCTCCGGCTGCACACGAGTATCTCCAGAAATAGATGATCTCTCTGGCTATTTCCGTGATCGGCACTCGGGTCCTGATGACGTCACGTGCCGGGCGGGAGATTTACAGGTACAGAAAAAATATATATTTTTTAGATTTTTTTTTCATGTTTTTACATTTGTTTTTTATTTTGATTGGATTGGGTAAATGTTTTATCCAATCCAAATCAAAAGAAAAGAAAACAAGTGTAAACGTATAAAAATAATATATATATATTTTTTTTCTGTATCTCTAAAGCCGGCCATAGCGCTTCAATCTCTGGCCGATTTTGCGAATGATCACCATGCACATTCGGGGTGATCGCATGGTGATTAATCGCAAAATGAACGCGCCCACCTGAAGCAACTGTTCGTACTCGCACAAAACTTTGATCAGCCAGGGAACAAACGTTTTTCTCTTGTCGATCGCCAGTACTTTGAATGGGGACAAGGGTCCCCATCCAAAGTATTGGTTGTCGAATCGTAAATGGTGTATTTTGAACAATTGACCATGGCATGATGATGTCATCATGCTGTGGTCGATTGTTTGATAAACGCCCGCCAAGCATAGCGTCTATGGCCGGTTTAACCTCCCTAGCGTTACGCCCGAAGCATGTACTGGCGCAGTCTGATCATGAATCAAACTGCACCCGTGCTGGAATCAGGGGCAACCGCTGGCTCTCTGTGTGCCTGCAGCATTTCTACAGAGCTGCAGGCAAACAGAGCCTTTCCGCCCCCATCAGCGTCATCAGTGACGCCGATGGGGGCGGAAAGGCACAACACTGTATCACTTTTGGTACAGAAATCTGGACCTCAGTGAACCGCCAGGGAGGTTAATCAGCCATGAGTCCTTACAATATTTTTACATTGGTGGTAGTCATTTTTGTATTCTTCCATCATGGACGGAGTCATGTACAGTCTCATATTTTATCTCTATATTCACAAAGCTTGTCTTGTAATTTCTCATTGTGAAAGAATTATACTTGTTGAAAGATGCTTAGCCCTGTGAAGAACCTTAGTGAAAGAAGCAATCAATACAGCACTTCTACCTAACATCTAGGTGTTTGTACTGCCAAACGTTAGTCAGTAATTCATACCAGTTTTTATTCTCAAAGATTTAATCTCCCCCTTCACTTTTGGACCAATTCCAGATGCACAACTAGAAATAAACTTTTACCATTTCATGAAAGCATTAAATGGTCCAGTGTGTTCTGTAGATGTATAAAAAATGAATGGCAAAGTGGAGGTTCTGGAAACCATACGAAGTGTGGGCTGAGTTTTTGATTCAGAGCAAAAAACATGGACGTTATATTTCTTGATAAATCAAAAATAACAAGATGTAAATTATTGGTTTACTAGATTACATAACAAAAAAGGATTTCTGCAATACATACATTCAATATTTGGCATTGCCATATAGTCATTTTACTCAGATATAACATACAAAGTTTAGGCTAGATTTCCATCACTTTTGGTGGAATTGTTTACACCTTATGGGTGCCTGCTCTGTCCTGTGGGTGCCTATTGCTGCCCTGTCTTATAAGTGCTTACTACACTTGGTCCCTTGATAGATCCCATCATGTAGTATCAAAATATATGGTTCTTTATCCATAAAGGGATATGAAGCACTGTATAAAACTATTATTAGATTGATAATTCATTGGCTTGACCTATCTTCATAGAATAGGTAGGTATGTGCCTTTCCCTACATGACATGCACTTTAGAGGTGTCACCTTTAAAGGTTGGTAGATGCCTATGCTCAATGAAAACATCATAACCTGTAGATGCCGTACAGGTGAAAAACAGGGGCTGCCAAATTATGTTAAAGCACATGCCTACTGTGGGTTTTAGCAGGCATCAAGCTGCATCTGTCAAGAAGCAATTTAATATCCGTGTGTAATAGCCATTAGATTTTATTTTGTTTCCAAGGTTACCCCCCATTTATTAAATAATATTTTTTTCCTCCTCTTGAGATCACAAGACCCATGAATTCCACTCCGTCTGGCAAATGGTGTCACACTGGCATGTTTGTCAATGAAATGCAGAGAGGTTTCTTAGTGTCAGCAGTGGCGTGTTTCAGCTTCCCCGCTAACCTTTGTCAGTGTACTAGGGGCTGCACATTCTCTTCATACATTTCATTGAGTTCTGTATTACAGCCAGCACATTCTTCAGCATGGGCTCCAGTAGGCATGGAAACTGAAAAACATTTCATGACTGCAGGCATCTACTATTCTTTTTCTCCTTAACCTGTTCAGAAGTTATCAACTGCATCTATGTTGTTTGAACTAAATTGCTTCCTTAATTGAGGTAGTACTGGTGCCCTGAATGAGCAGAACACGCTCATCTAGCCTGTGTCTTTGCTGTGTTGAAAGCCGCAAGTACCTCTAGGCTAGACCGCTGATTGCTATGTTGACTTTGCCTAATTGCAGGGGAGGAGCTACAGAGTCATTGATGGGCAGCATTGAAAACAGCAGGAGGCTGGGGGGGGGGGGGATTTTGGCAGGAGCACCGGACTCCACAAACTGTCTTTCAGGACAATGACTGGCTGACTCAATAACTTCCAAGCACCTTAGGCAAGGCCACAAATTTAGTTAGGGTTTGGTAATTGTTGTAAACCATCTTATTGCTAATGAAAACATATATTTTCTTTAAAATAAAGCTTATCGACCTCACTGAACTGTTAAAGGTTAAACTGTCCATTTAGTCATGTTAAAGCATATGCAAGTGTGTTTGGGATTTTTGGCTAGAATAGAGAAACCAAGTAAGGGCTACTTTCCTTTCATATGTCATGAAAAAGATCAGCAGCAAATAAAAGTTATGGCCCTGTTATACTTTTGCAGTGTCCACAAAGTGTGTTTATTTTTCCCACATTACCTGCCATTGGGACAATCCATCTATTTATGATAGATTACTCTTGTATGATAATTGTTGTTGCCAACATAAAATGTTGATTTAGGGGGCAATCTCTATACAGATTCCTTGAAGAGCAGCATGTTTTGTTCTAGATACTTAGAGTAGGTAGGTGGATGTGTTTGGAGGTAGGGGGTTCGGCAGGGGGAACTAAGTAGATGGGAATGGGCATCTTCGGTGACCAATATTTAATGTGTGTATGATGCTCTAGACTTGAATGGGGTTTCACCCCAATTATATGAGTACTACAGAATCAGGTTTCTAGGTAATTACCACACAGTGGCAGGGGGTGCCAAAAATTTTGGCCATCACCTATGGAGGTAAGTATGTGGGCATCTAGGTTGTAGTATTTAGGATTATATTATACAGTGGACCCTTGACTTACAACCAACCGTTTGAGAACCAATTCAAGTCAAGTCAAGACTATTATCACCATAAAAAATACCTTTTCAAAAATACCTTTTCATTTAACAATTTTCTATTGTTCTCTCCAAAAAACAAAACAAAATGAGCCTAGCTCAGGGGTAGGCAAAGTGCGGCTCAGGAGCCACATGTGGCTCTTTAGCCCCTTCAGTCCTGCTCAGTGGTGTAGGGACTTGTCCTTTCTGCTACCTGTTCTTTATTATTTTTAATTCATGTATACCCACCCCACTCTCAACAGTAAAACCCCTGCACCATCACCAACAACCCCTTAATTTGCCTATAAGGGGGCTTTGTGATTACCTGTAAGGGGGAGCTCTGTGGCTACTAATAAGTGGGGGCTTTCTGTTTTCCATTAAGGGAGGGGCTCTATGGCTATCTACAGGGGGCTTTTTTGGCTACCTACAAGGGGGGGGGGTCTGCCTACCTATATGGAGAGGGATTTGTGGCTACAAATAAGCAGCGGCTCTCTGTCTACCATTAAAGGAGGGGCTCTATGGCTACCTACCGGGGGCTTTTTGGCTACCTTTAAGGGGGAGTCTGGCTTACTACAAAGGGGTGCTCTGTCTACCTTTATGGAGGGGGCTTTGTGGCTACAAATAATCGGGGGCTCTGGGTCTACCATAAAGGGAGGGGCTCTATGGTTACCTTTAAGGGGGGTTTTGTGACTAAAATAACAACATACAAACCTGACTTGCCCAAACTTTCCAAGGAGATGCCAAACCCTTGTTCACAGGGGTTGTCGCAGTATATTGTAAGTACATTGTAGGGGTTGTCAGTCATTGTCCTCACAGTATACTGTAATACATTTAAAAAAATAATAATATTGTTATTAAGTATGACATAAAGTTTTAAGCTTAACTAAGACGTATTAGGTTTATTAAGTTAATTTTAGAGAATGTTTTTAGGGAAAGAAGACGTAATTTATTAATTTTGACAGCACAAACCCCCTCCGGCTCTCAACATGTATTTCAAGCGCTACACTGTTGCGATTTGGCTCTTTGGTCTAATAAGTTTGCCTACCACTGGCCTAGCTCATAAAAAAAGTTCATCTGTGGCTTTCAGGAAGGTTATTGCTTGAAAGAAGTCCCCTTCCAAAAGATCATCAGCAAAACTGGCCTTGTAGCCTTTAGTAAATTGGTGAGATCCATTTTGACATACTGCATCAGGTCTCAAGCAGAAACATGTTTTGGACTTGGCCATAATCCTGTTTGTCACAAAAATCTTTCTTCCGTTTTAAGTTAAAACTAAAATTTTGGTTGTAACTCAATTTGGTCTCAAGTCAAGGGTCCACTGTATCCACTGAAGGTAAAAAGTGGACCTTCAACATGTCTGTTAGGCAACATTTTAAAATCCAGGTTAGCCAGGGAATAGTAACTATTATCTCAATGCAATCATTTACACGACAGTCAACCACAACATGTTTATTTATTTGTTTATCTTTCCTACTAGGAAATGTTAGAGGTGTAACATGAACAATGTGTTGTAATACATAAGAAATAAAGTGCTTATAACTCAAGATTACTGGGATTTGTCATCTCTCTTAACAGATGCTTTCCCAGCTCAGGGGTTAACTCTTCATTTCCAGGCACACCTGACATTCATCTCCGAACTTTCCTGGCATGAGCTGAACCTTTTTTTTCTCTTCCTCCTACAGGTTTTTGTTTACCACAGATGAAAACTCTGCAGAGATGAGGCGTCCTACTGGTTTTGTTTGCTCACTGGGAACAATTGACTCATATACTGTAGTTTGCCACCTATTTTATCTGGAGGAACATTAGATACAGTTGCTAGAAAATCAATATCCTCCTAACTGTATGTGTAAGGAGCATGAGTGGTTCCAATCACTACTCAGCAATACTCTCCACCTGAATTTGATCATATATAAAGGGCATCTAAAGCTGGGCATAGACGGGTCGTTTTCCAGTCGACTGCGGAGGTGACCTAGTGGGCATGATGACGTCATCATGCATGGCCAGGGCAGCCGCCAGAAATCATGGGGCCCGGTACAGCAAAAACGTCCGGGCCCCATGGCAGGACTTGTTGAGCAGGAGGGGGGGGGGGGGTTGTGCTAGCAGAAATATTATAACACCAACCCCCTCCCTCCTACCAAACCCCATCCCCCCGGCGTGCTGCCTGATCGCCAGCCCGGACTGCCGGCAGCACATCGTACACAGTGGCAGTCCGGGCTGGCAGTGAGCAGAGGCTGCCGTGCTGATCCGGGGCCCCTACGTGCTGATCGTCGGGCCCCCCTAGCTGCCCTGGACGGGAGTCCCGCCTGTCCCCCCCTGATGGCGGCCCTGTGCATGGCCTCTAGTGCCGAGAATCGGTCAGGCACCCTTTGTGTGCCAGCCATTACTTTGGCTGGGGACTGCCGCCCCCATCCGAACTAGTGGGATCAGATTTAAATTTATATAATTTTTATTTTATTTTTATTTAAAATGTAACATACAGAATGCATTTGATAAATACAAGGCCAATTTCGGTCTTTACAATTGTTGTTAATTATGAACAATGAATATAGAAAAATATGATAAAATGGCTAGAGGTAAGTATCAATACAATGTAAAGTGCCACACCCCGAAATACACTTAAAATATACAAAAAACATACAAGAATTGGGTTTTTAAGGCACAGGACTCATGCAGTTAAGCAATAAACGTATTTATTAGTAGAGGAGCAGATCCGTGACATATAGTGGTTGATCCTCAAAACATCAAAAAGAAACTCAGTCCATGATATAGAAATAAACAAAGAAACCATACTTGTCTTCAAAATTCATTTTCAACATGTTTCGCCCGAATAGCGGGCTTCTTCAGGATCAACAAGTATGCAGTCATAGATTTCTAAAGTAGAGTAGTAATACAAATTATGGTTCTTATCATACATATAATATGACAATATACAAACATCATGTTCAATATAAACCAGAGTTGCTTATTCTATTAGTGCACCAATATATTCACTCACATTTAATTTACTCAAAAACAGCTGGTGTTGGCTAGAAAGTCTAATAATTATTCGTAAAAGGGTTAAGGTAGAATGAGAGGACTTACCCCAAACTTACTAGCCAACACCAGCTGTTTTTGAGTAAATTAAATGTGAGTGAATATATTGGTGCACTAATAGAATAAGCAACTCTGGTTTATATTGAACATGATGTTTGTATATTGTCATATTATATGTATGATAAGAACCATAATTTGTATTATTACTCTACTTTAGAAATCTATGACTGCATACTTGTTGATCCTGAAGAAGCCCGCTATTCGGGCGAAACATGATGAGAATGAATTTTGAAGACAAGTATGGTTTCTTTGTTTATTTCTATATCATGGACTGAGTTTCTTTTTGATGTTTTGAGGATCAACCACTATATGTCACGGATCTGCTCCTCTACTAATAAATACGCTTATTGCTTAACTGCATGAGTCCTGTGCCTTAAAACCCCAATTCTTGTAAGTTTTTTGTATATTTTATATGAACAATGAATATAATTTTTTCCCTATATGTCTCACAATCATATTGGAGATTCATAAGTTGCTAAAATTGACTCACAATTGGCATGTGTATAACCAGTTGTGGGTTGAGGTTCAGCAAACCTTTGGATCAAACATCTAGATAGCATGCACTTTTATTATATAAGTAGCTGAATAAGGACAGCATCTAGTGCTTAAGTACAGCATACCTCCTTCAACTGGTCCGTTAGTGCCCATTCACTGAAGTGTGTTATTACAATACAAGATAATGATCCATGCTAGGTGCATTACAGTGCAAGGCCATTCATTTTTATCAGAACCTCAATGCATGTATCTGCAACCCACCACAATGAACAGATGTGACCCCTCGTGGTGAAAGGTGGTGTGCTGCATTAAAAAAAATAGTGCCTATCTGTTAAAATATGTTCTGCATTGTTTGGGTAGTTAATTTGCCTCATCACAAACATTACAACAGCCTTAAGGTCACAAATGGTACATCCCATATAATATCCCCATTTATTATTTCTAGTGTATATATTTGTTGATGCCTGTAACCCCATTTTGATGATTTGCCTCTCCATTTGTTTCATTAACCATTGAGGGACCAAAATGATGGGCAATCAAAAATGCGATGATTTTAAATAAAACGTGAAATCTTTCTTTGGAGATGCATTGGTGACATCAAGATAACCCATCGCTTGAGAGAGATGTCCCCTCATAAAATTTTGTGTCATGGCCAAACTTAGCTATACTTACATCAGCTTTAGGTTAGTTAAATATAATTTTGATTGACTTGTTCCATATAAACATCAACTATTGATTTGCCAAACTTTATCCTAACAGAAATCAATTATATAAAGTGCAATAGATGGAAATCTTCCATACTGACTGATCAAGGCGTTGTAGCTCTATACATGATTTCAATCGCTTGAATTATTGATACTTTGCTATGATCAAATTGAATGTATGTTTTAAATGAACACAGAAATAAGTGTTTAAGCCATTCCATTCTGTATCCAACAAAAAATATAAAGACGACAATAAATCTTAATTTATATTAGCTAAATAAAGGTCAAACCTGTGTTGTCTGATTGGCTGTTAAGGGCGCCACCTGAATTTCTTAGTTCCTGAGGCCTATCATCTTTGCATATAACATATTTAAGTATAGAAAACAAAATGTGTACTTACTATTGTGAAAATAGCCCATGATTACTAATCAGAAAATTGCCTAATTTACAAGAGATTAAAGTTAATCCATTATTATAGGGCAAGGTACATAGGCACTTTGTAAATAATCCTTATTCTACACTATTCTGTTTGCTAGGTGCCTGTTTTTAAGCTGTCAGTGATTACAGTATATTGAGGTTTATCCTATCACCACTGATATGATAGCCATAGGAGTTGCGTACTCTTGTGTGTCTGTATAGCCTACAAGGTTATTGAGTACACATTGCAAGATTTTGAATTGTCTGAGCAACAATCTATTGCTGCTATTGTGTCTATTCCCAATACCTACAAACCATTACTTTAAAGAAAGAAATACTGATTACATTTTTTTTTTACTTTCACTAAGTTTTTTTCTTTGCCAATGTCCTCATTTGAGAATACCCACTTCCTTTTCCAATACCACTAAGAAATAGAACAAGTGTAATGGGCCTGGGCACATAATCACTGCAAACAACAGATATCCTGTTAACAGGCTTTATTGGGTAATTCAGAAAAATACCATGGGTCATACACAAAGGTCAGATCAAGGATGTAGTTTAAGAACGATAATAAATTAGGCCGGGTCACTGTTGGCTACAAAGACACACAGGTCTGCCGACAGACAGGTAAACCAAACACAGGAGCACACCCAAGCTCACTGCTTTACAGAGGCTATAATGGACAATGGTGTGAATGATAGACGCTCATTAAATGGGCCCAATGACATTGTGGCACCTAGTGCTATAGGATTGGTTAACAATTGACTGATTAAACTCCTGCAGCTGATCAAGGTGAGGCACAGTGAGACAGAAGGGCCCATGGACTGTACCAACATCTACAGGGAAGCTGGGAATGTTTGGAGAAACCGAAGTTCTGCTGGAATGATTCCAGAGTGGGGAGGCATGTCTGTACTGTGCTGTGCACATCAATGTAGAAGCTGGGCATGCCGTTTGGCTAGAATGCATCTGTAATGCTTAAGCCATGTTGTCTGCTGGGTGGGCTTCTCTGAGAACTTGTGAGATCACTGGCAGGGTAAGTACTTTACACTAAAAAGCTGCAGATGCCACTGGGATAGGAAATCATTAATAGCTTTAACTGTCCTTAGAGTGTCATTGTATTATCAGAATGAAATAACATAATTTTCTGACCACTGTTATTAGTTCCCTAATGAGGACATAGACCTAAAAAAATTATGGTGTTTTATTTTAGGAAGAACTCCAGGCCAAGAAAAATATTCCATAGGTTTTCATTTCTGTATTTAAGGTCTGTACTATGAAAGGTTAACATATATTGGTTTCTAAAATTGAGAGGGCTCTTTATATATGTATTTTTAATTTAGCTAACCATCTAAATGTGACACACATTTCTCAACAAATTAGGGATCTATTCAGACAGTGCAGTTACAATGTGGCTACTGTTCAACAGATGCCTGTAACCTCAACTGCCCTGCTGCCCCCCATCTGCCCCATGTCAAACGCATAGCCAACTGCCCAGTCATCCATTGTCATTGCTGAGAGCAGCAATGGCTGCTGACTGGCCATGTTAATTCAACCTTAGATGACAGTTGCCAAACCTAAGCACCTTAACAATGTGCTTTATGGTAAGATCACATTTTAGTCATTGAGTTTGGATCTGAATACATGTTATGTACATTTATTGATACATTTGTCCAGCTTGGAGTTCTTCTTCAACAGAAATCTTCTACTCTTTAGATTTAAAAAAATCACATGTCCTTAGAAAGAGTCCTCATTTTTACTGCTTAGAGTTTCACAACCTCCATACTACCAAAATAACCCTTTACTATGTATCTTTTATGCGTTCTTTCACCATATAATATTAGTAAACTCATACTTGGTAACATTTTCTAATGATGTACTGTACTCACGGATAGTTATCACTGCACAGTGAGCTCCCTGGTGAACTTATAAGCCCATTGCATTATTGATAACCCTTTAAAAAATTTAAATGGTAGTGTGTAGGTGTGTTAGAGGGCAGGCAGGCGGTCTCTGCCATTAGCTGCCATTAGCTTTGATAATCATATCAATATTCTTTACGATAAAGTTTATGTGTCTAAGCAAAAATGGTTTTCAAAATGTTAACCTTCTAAATATTCAATTATGACCAGTTATGATAATGTTTTACACAATACTTTAGCTTATCAACAAGTGAACTGTCATAGGCGATCATTATTCAGCTTCTAATAAATCAAAGCTGGGATTGGTGGAAAAAGGGGTTTTGAGATATGCTCTGTCTCAGGAAGGGACAAATACCCTCAATGGTTAAATGTGTCTATAACCAATTGTTTTTAGTTTTGGATGGAATGTGGAAAGTTCAGAACTAGACAGGAAGTGAGAAGAAATGTCTCTATTGGCACCACTCACAAAAGTTAGGGTAGGCAGTTTTAGCCTCCCTCTTATGGAATGTATGGCAATTCTAAACCGTCTGTCAACTTTTTATATCAATCTGTCTCACTGTTTAGATATTTTCTCACTTAGTAGACATCATTAAAGATTGTAATTTTTTTCAAATTCCCACTAGCTGGCTTAAGCTGGCCATACACCTTTAGATCTCTCTGTCAGATATCCTTTAGATCTACTAACAACTATACAGTATTGGGTTCTCTGCGATTGAACACAGGTAGACTTGATGGTTTAGAAAGTCCCTCATATTACATGGTTGTGGTAAAACAAACGGAGATCTAAAGCAAATCTGACAGCGAAATCTAAAGATGTATGTAGGCCCTTAGTGAGTTTTGCCAAGCCCCTGAACAAGGTATCTATCATTGTGGACCATTGCAAAAAAATTGCATGTTTACAACATCTCTCTACAGCTCCATCAATTATGGGGATGATACCTTGTTCTGGCATTTTGCAATTAACTCCCCAAAAAAACTAGTTGAAATTTCAAATCCATCTCTAGACATGATGCTCAACATAATGAATAGGTTAGGGTTTCACATGTGCATTTTCGGTGGCCATTGCTTCATGTGTTATATCATAGAGAACACATTATCTATCAGAACATAAAAGGAGTCGAGTGAACAGGCATATCTGTAGTATATTACAACCTTTGGTCATTAGACATTGGTCACTATTGGAGGGAACCTCCACAGGACAATATGGCTGATCTCACCTCTGCTGAGTTAGTGAATGGCTTGTGTATCCTTTGACTGAGGCTACTATGATAATCTTAGCATTAAAAAACCCAACAAAAAAACAAAAACTGTTGGTTAGAATATCTGAGGCTAATAGTAAGTGTGGATGAAAACAATTAAGAGAATATTGAGAAATGAATTGACAATCATCAAACATTCACTGCAGGAGTATCTTCCTGGTGCTTGGGGGCATTGATTTCTTCACCTGCAGTGAGTAAAATGCGAAAGTCACATTTACTGATATATAAACACACCCTCTAATATACACCAGTTATATACAACAGATGACAAATGTTTTCTGCACACCACTTGGGTGTAAAGTATTTTCCTGCAGAAAATGAGTGAATGCAAATGTGTCACACAATCAAGAAACCTTCTTATTGAAGTCTCTAATAGACTCGGTGGCCTTCATCTGTAAAGCGGAGTAGATCTGCACTTCCTTGCCTTTGAGGTCTGTTTTTTTTCAGGATTTGGTTAAGTGTCAGACCAGTCAATAAATACATTTGTGATTCACCTGATTTCCCAAGAGGAAATATCCTTTGTGTAAATGCCACAAATCCATTTTAATGATTTGCTCCAGTACATGTGTCCTTTCATAAAGTCATTTGCAATTACATATGTCATTAAGTTCATTTTTCACTAGCTACTCATCACAGGTAAATTCATTTATAACATTATTCTATAGAAATAGTACATGTTTCATAGAGCAAATGAGCCCCCAGATTAGGCCCTATGTAGGAATACGGCGGTGGCTTGTTTCTGCTGTGTATTAATTCTAAATAAGAGTAAAATATTTTGTTTTGGACATCTTGATGTTGCTATCTTCAGCCCATGCAGCAGTCTTTGAGTCTTTGGCCAGAAATCAGAGCTGTAGACATCAAGCTGAGGCAGGGACATTTTTCCCATAAAATAGCATCTGGCTTCTTGGCAGAGGGAGCACTCGGTTGTAGTGGTGATGTTTGCCGTCGCCTCTAGGATGCATGGCTGTTCTGAACACAGGCATCCGATGTCTGACATATGTACAGCTGGTCCTCTTTCAATACATTGCTTTCTTCCAAGAAACCCTGTTTTGAACTGGATCAGAAGGAAGAAGACACAATAGCAGA
The DNA here is from genome assembly GCA_036250615.1 of Ptychadena robeensis. Taxonomy (NCBI): domain Eukaryota; kingdom Metazoa; phylum Chordata; class Amphibia; order Anura; family Ptychadenidae; genus Ptychadena; species Ptychadena robeensis. Next base: position 13,085,119 of record CM070043.1, read on the forward strand.
CATCCAGAGATGGGAGGCAATCACCGCACAATATGTTGCATGTTGCTTACTGTCCAATAACAAATTTTAATAACATAACAGTTTAACAGTTTTAAAGTGTACGGCTGTGCAAAATAATTATAATTTAAAAATTTTCTGTATTCAACTACATACCCCTATATCTTATACCTTTATAAACAGCACAGAACAATATACCTGTTGAACCGTTAAAAATTAGGTGTACTCTTGCATGGAGCTGACTTCATTATCTGTTGCATGTATCAACATACAGCTGGACTGTAGAGCTCCCCCTTTCAACATGAGAAACAAGAGTTCTATGGTCCAGAAGGGGTACATTCAGTCAAATATTGGTATTAAATACCGAAAAATGTGAAAAAACGACAAAACGCATTTATTTATATACACTTGTATTCTTTGTCTTTAGATGTGCGTGCCACAAATTCTCTCTAAGATGTAGAGAGGGCACATGATTTTTATTGTGTGATTTTGTAAACTTTAGATACTATTTGTTCGGTCCACCCTATTAAAGACCTTTTATCAATTGAAATAACGATATCGTGCCTTTAAACCTCCTTCTTAGCTGGTCTGCCAGGACTGATAAACTGGTGTTAGGGTTGAATATACATTGGTATTAAATAACCAATCCAACATGTCAGGGCCAATGTCTGTTGTAACGGAACTAAAACCCTACCTATGTAGGCTAGGGAAATCTTAGACAGATTTCAGTATGGGTAGTGTATCGGATTCTATCAGGACAGATGCATTGGAAGAATATGAAGAATGAGATAATAATGTTGTGCATTTAGTTTACAGGACATTACACTGTCATTCTGATTAAATCAACAGCTATTTTTTGTTTTTGCTTACCTTGTTTTTATAGCCTGAAAATTCTTAATGAGTGAAGCCACCAAATCCAAGGGCTGGCAAGCCACAATATATTTCATTTTGGTATACACATCTACATATACTGAAAATATTTTGATGTGATAAAAGTTTTCAATATACCAGCAAATGTTAGAAGTCATTTTTACTGTTAACTGTGTGTAAATATAATCCTGTTCTGTTATGTTCTCTAAATATATCTAATAATGCTTCCAAAGTCTGTCATGTCATCACTGACACAATTGTGTTCTCTCAGATCAGACACCGAAGAATAGTTTTATTAAGGCTTCAACCCAGCTATTGTTTCTACTGCCTACAAAATGGCTTCCTCCATTGTCAGAATATGAGTACGCTTTGATGGGTTTACTCACTCTCTTCCTGATAAAACACTGGAACACAAACAATGTTGGATTTGGCAGGCAGACGCTTATGTTATGTAACATTCTCATTGATAAATGTGTCCTGGATCTGTCTGCCAAAATCCACCAGCCATTTCATCTGGCACACACTTAGGAATCGACACATCAAAGAAAAACCTTTGTTTGTCTCTTGCAGGAAAGTCAGTTTGTTCTTACTGTACGGAAAATGAACATTTGGCCAAGCAAATTCAGGATAGACTTCAAAATACGTTGCAGTTTAAGTTGTGCAGAAAACATCTTCTAGAAGACTGCAGTGCAAAGTTTAAAAATCTTCTAGAAGACCACCATGAAACAATTGGTGTACAACAAAATATCACAGTACCATGTGTGTCGTTGAACTCAACAAGTGCAATAATCATTTATTCTAAAGAATAGTTATTTTCATAACGGTTGACAGAACCATGGCATATAAAATGTTCTGGACTTTGAGAAACACCATAATATAACAATAGGGAGTCATCACAATTGTTTTTTTAAATTTGCTTCCTGTTGTCACCTGTCAGATTAATGTGCTGTCATACTTAAGGAGCCCTAAAAAATCATTTCTGTGCCCTCTATTTTATTATTTCTGCTTGGAAATAAATGTTTCTCTCAGTGCCTCCTCTCTATAACTACTATGCTCTGGAAGGGCAGTGCTGAGTAAATGTGGGCATACATGGGTTGATTTTTCATCAATTCCCAAAAACTCTGTACGTGTTCACGGTGATCGACTGTTCAGGAATCGAATATGGCTCGATCGTACAGGGAACCAACCTGTTGGTAAATCCCTGTCTGATTGCCAAAGTATCAAACAGGAATCGATTGTGTAAAAGTGGTGCACATAGATTCACCCCTTAATTGATGAATGCTCAAGTGCAGCGTGGTGACACCACCATGGGTATCGACCCATGTATGCACACCTTTCCTTTACACCCCCTTATTCTTTCACATTGTTCTATAACAGACAAAGGGAGGGAGTCTGGCATGTTCTTGATGTTGGATGTTGAGTATTGAGTGATGGATTTCTTATTGTCATATTAAAACACCATACATAAATAAATGTATAAAAAAAGAAGAAAAGATATAAGGTTATAATAATAAAGGTTAGTTCAGCACTGCTGCATCATCGATATTGGCCACTTCTTTGGCATACCAAAGTAATGGGAATTATTGTACAAGTTTGTCCAACATGTTGGAAACCTGTTTGGCCGAGCTCGGAAGGCTCAAATTTTTTGTATTGCGCACAACGCTTGATTGTGGTCGAATTCATTACAAATTTGAGCCATATATGCCTAGAGTGCAGACTGATAACTAGTAATAACTAGTAAATAACTAGTAATACAGTAATATATGTTATATAATTTTATTAATAATGTTGAGGCAAACCTCTGTCCAAATTGCATTTAATAAAATAATGTATCTGTTCCCACATACAAATCCAACTTAAGAACAAATCTGCAGTCCCTCAGTCCCTAGTAACCTGGGACTGTGGTATTTATATTCCTCTATACTGAATTGTATTTTTACTTTCAGCCTTAAGCAAGCCACACATGGTACAATTTATCATTATCATTATCAATTTGATTTTATACTTCGATTTAAAAAATAGAACATAGATTGTCATTTTATCGAAGTTCTCCACATGGAGAGCACGATAATTGAACAATTTCGACTGAAATTAAATCGAAGTAATCTAAAATCGTCGATTGGATTAATGTTTTTTTTTAACAGGAACTTGTTTTTCCCAGGAAGTAGTCCTATGTTAATAGCGCACATCAAGATGATTGAATTGATACAAACAAACACTTTCAGAAATGTAGTTCGATCATTGATCAATCAACAAAAATTTTCCAACTTGTCCGATCACTTTTCAATCGACGATTTTACTAAAATCGTACAATGAACGTCGATTGTACTATGTGGGCAGTACATCGATTAACGTTCAATCGATCTTTTTTTTTCATCGAAAATCGTCGATTGAACGCTAAAATTGTACCATGTGTGGCTAGCTTTACAGTTAAAAAGTAGCAGCAGACCGATGAGCTGCTCTTTCTGCTCTCATCCTATCATATATATATCCCAATTAACAGATGAGAGCTGCATTTGGGTTTGTTTGCTACTTTTTGCTTTTCAGGTCTGAGATATACTTTACAAGAAATAGCAAAAGGCTGAAAAGACGTTTAAAATGAGTTGTACTGGTTGCATTTAGATATTCATTTAACAATATATAGACAATAATACAATTAGAGTTGCAATATTTCCATTTAAAGATCAGAATCATCAGACTCACGTAAAATCTGAGGAAAAAAATTAGAAAATGCTTAATGCATTTCTTCAAAATGTTCATATGGTTGATTTAGCTTCACTTATTATTTTATTATTTGGTAAGTTTTCAGTCCTTTAAATTCTTATTGGAGACCAATGAGGCCAAAGCTACATCATCTCTTCCAATTTAATATTTCCTGTTTTTTATTTTGTGCAGCTTCCAGTTTTTTGGGGGGTTTCAAGTACATTTACAGCTTCACTAGGATGAGGCGACATTGACAATCCTATTTTGAAGCTCCGGGCAAACATGGCATGATATAGAGCTGGGTATATTCTTTCATGATTATCTGTGGTTATCATTATGTGAACCAAGTCTTCTGATCACTCTGTAGATGTTTTCTAATCTGTAGAAGAAATGATCACATTGTGTGCATTTTGATGTCATTCATGAATCATCAATAGACAAACCCGAACCAAAAGATCTACCTATGATTAATTTTTAAATGTGTCCACTAAAATATTATTTCTAGTAGTAGTAATGTATAATTGTACAGTAGTAAAGTATATTTTTTAGGTTAATGATCTTAATTGGACAAACCTGGTCACACATTCTTTGACGACCATAATGAACTGAAACTGGTGATCAGACATGCATATCAGTTTAATCAACCTGACAACAACTTTCCTTCTCAATGAATTGACTAGCTGGAAAGACAATACTTTTCTGTAGAAAGCAGAACTTCTGTAGTCAGCTGGCACATAACTCTAGGAACAAGAAAACGACTTCTACAGGTCACATGTTTTGACTCTTTTATAGTTCAGCCAATATTCTGTATTTCCTCCTGTGTTGAAATAGGGTTCAAGAACAGAGTTGTGCATGTCCTCATTAGCTTTGAGTTCTAATGCAGCATGCAGCATCGTACAAGGAGAACTCCTTCTTCTAAACTTTGGCAAATTTGACCTGTTCAGTGATTTCATTAGGTTTCTCACATATCCATCATGTTGTATTATTTTCACTCTGCTCTAAAAGTAATCTCTGAATGCAGTTGAAGAGGAGATTTTTATATATGTCAGACATTGCACCAGATGCTCACCGAATTTTTGTATTAATCTTAATTTGCGTGGTAACAGTATTCCATAAGTCAGGTCCTAGAGGTGTTTGCATTGAACCTGTAAGGGAAAAGAAATACAGTGAAAACTGCTCTAACTTCAAAAAGCCTGAAAGACCTTCTAAATATTACACTAACTAAAGGTATTTTTTCCCAAAGTAAGTTCCAAAGATGGTAAAATAAGCTAAAAAATTAGTACATCCTACCAGTACGTTATCCTTTTATTATTTTATTTATTTTACAGGTATGGGTAATGCAGAAATCCTCTAATGAAATGCAGTTATAAAATTAAGGTGGCCATACACAGTTCGATATTTCCGTTCAAACGACTTAAAATGATCGGTTCTTAAGTCAATTGTACTGAAACCGTTTCCTGCACACCTGGCACAATTGACCAAATCAATCAAAAAGTTATCTGATATGTTTCTGATCTGATCATCTGATGGTTTTTCTAAGTATTTAGATTTGTATGTGAGCGTGCTCTCCATAGTACGAATTGATTGTGGTGGTATGATTGATAGATGTTAGACTGGCAATTGGCATTTAAATCGCACAATACAATAAAATCTTAGATTGATCAAGCAAAAGTTGAGTCGTGTATTGCTAGCTTTATAGTTATAGAGTTATAAATTAAAACATTAAACCTCTACCCAAAAAGATCTGTATTGGGTGCCGCACCCCTTGACAGTATCAAAGTATTTTAAATCCCTAAGGAGACCCCAAATGGGGTCCTGTAAAACAAACAGGGCTTTCAGGCACCACAATTGATCATACAGTAAAAATGTATAATAAAAGTTAATTATAAAAAAAAATTGTTGTACCTAGCACTTCTGTCGCCCCTAGGGGCGAAATGCGTCAGTGGTTGACATGTAGATACGAAGTGTGCAATATATGAGATCTTGGACAAGTAAGTAATACTTTTATCAGTGATACAGTGATAACTGTATCCAATACATTTCAAAGTAAAAAAGAACACAAAACACAAAAACACTTTTCCAAATGAATAAAAATGTATTATAAACAAAAAACATATATATAAATACATACTGTTTTTGAAATCTATTATACAAAATTATCATTCAAATAATACATTTTATTCATTTCTTTTTTAAACGTAATTTTTTTATACATAATTGTTTGTTTTAAACATTATTATAGTCAGGATGTCTACTAGAGCGAACATATTTTGGGAAGTGGTGCGCTTTTGGTATGGAAATCTGGACCCCAGCAATGCACTAGGGAGGTTAAAGACCTTTTATTGTGAATTTCACTGTATGATACATTGTGGTGCCTGAAAAGTCCTGTTAGTTTTACAGGACCCCATTTGGGGTCTCCTTAGGGCAGTGATGGCCTTTTAGAGATCGAGTGCCCAAACTGAAACCCAAACCCCCGTTATTTATCTCAAAGTGGCGGCATGGAAATTTAACCTAAATTACACAACTCATACACACACGCAAAACATGTAAACACACAGTCTACGTTCTTATAAGATAGAATAGGAAAGGGGATAGGGCGCTGTGTGTAATCAGAAGAGAGGGAATGAGAACTGACAGCATTGAGAGCCAATAGGCTGCAGTTCTTTCCTCTGTGCTGGCTGACAGCTCACGTGCTCACAGAGAGGGCTCTAAGTGCCACCTCTGGCGCGCATGCTGTAGGTTCGCCATCACTAAAAAATACTTCACTCCATAGTTTCATCTGGAGAGAGTAATAATTGTACAAAATCTATGGAGATAGACAGAGATGTTGGGTATTGTGGCTGGCACAAAAAACATTCTTTATGCTTTATCCTTCCTGGAAATACATCTTTTTATCACTCTGATGTTAAAACTGATGTTACTTCCAGTGTATTTTTTTTTAAGTATGGCACCACCTATGTACCTTCCTGAAAAAGCTCAAAACTGAAAAAGGTGTTGAACCTGGAGACGATTAAATATGTCTCAAACAATTATTGTACAATTAACCTGGAGAGCTTAGAGAGGGAGAAAAGGAGAGCTGAGAGATGACCTAATCAGTTGGCTGCTATTCCTCTACTATCCAATCACAGGCTGGGAGGACTAAGTCAGTTCAGCATTATAGCTCCTGTGTAAACTTTTGTACTGCATGGACAGAAATATTTATTTTTTGGTGCATATAATAAACCCAACATAGGAAACTACTTTTCTACTCCAGTAAGGTCCATCTAAAAATACAAATGGGGGGTGATAAAGGCATGGTGAGACCATGATCTGCTAAAGAAATGCTGCCCATACATGGGTGGATACCCGTTTGCCACCACTTTGCACATTGAATCCCATTTGATGGGGACCCTGTTCCTGTGTACACCCGGCTGACAGAGGCAGCGCTGAGAGTGTGACACAGGATGTCTGCAAAGAAGAGGGCTCCCCCCACACTCTGCACAGCAGCCCTGCTCAGCTCCGCCTCCTTTCCTGTGCCCCCGCTCTCAGCTGATAGGCAGAGCTTAGATCTGGGAGCTGAGCACAGGCTGTTGTCCGGGAGTAGCCCCCCTGCTGCAGCCATCCTGTGTCCCTCTCTAAGTTCTGCCTGTCATCAGCTCCCAGCCAGTGTTTTGAGACATTTTCCAGTAGCGTTGGGTAGGGCTGTGTGGTCCCCATTTCCAAAATTTACAGACATGTCCATTCCCAGTTCGATCAACCTTTTTCGAGCAGGATCTGTCAATCCGCCTTGAAAGACGGTTATTTTTGTTAGGTTTTTCCGCTCCATCGATGAATAAACGATCAGCGTGAACGTGCCCGGCGATGGATCATTCACCCACCAAATGGATATTAGAACCATGGGAAGTTTTTCGTCACAACTATAAATACCTACCCTTCAGATAAAGAAAGCGCTTAGTAGTAAAAGTTGGAACTGGCAAAGGAGAAAAGATAATAAGGGGGGGGGGACTTTAAATTCGAGAAATTGGCCACCGTGTAAGAATATAGAAAAGTCAAATAAACACATACCGGTTTGGACCTAATGGTAAACTTGGGAGGTAAGTGAAATGTGAAATAAATATTTACACATACATATAAAAGGCATTTCTACTAAACAATACTGTATAACTCAGAGCGTGCCTTCTTTATTACCCTCACAAAACACATCATCAAAGCCCCATGAAATTGCTTTTAATCATATCAAAATTCACTAGTGAAAATGTATCTATATATTCTTTTGTAAGAAAATCTGGCCTAATTTACAGAAAAAAGGGATTTGACAAACTGCTAGCTTCTCTAGAATGCAAGTCTTTATGTCTGTTATAGGAACTACAGGATTAAAAACTATAATTAGCCACCCACTGCATGCCAATATTTTCTTGTTTCATCTTCCCTCTTTACCACTCTTACATTAACCACACAATGGAATAATTACAGAGAATACATCTATAAGCAGGGTACTTAATGCTGGCTACATGCTGTGTTTGGTACCATCCTCCAACCTCAGCAAGGGGTTAATGTTGGAATGAGGGTGTACATACATAGGCCAACCTGCAAATATTACAACTTTACTTTAAAGGATGAGTACACTGATTATTTTTTTTCTGCTAACATTGACCTAACCCAATATCCACAGTCATACAAATTGGGATCTAATAATTGTATACTCTTCTTACCCCGTTTGTCTTAGCCACCATTATTTCTTCTGTACTCTTGTTCCTTCCAACCATTAGAAGGATAGTGAAAAGAGAACTGGCAGACTTGTCTGTTTGACACTCTGATCTCTTCTACTGTCGACACATGTCAGCAGATGCCAGAGGACGCTGAGTGGCTTCTTGTCCTGCTTCCCACCTCTCCCACTGTACAATATTGTAAATGTCTCCAATAATGTAACATTGTGCTTTATTCATTTTTGAAGTAGGATATTGCTTTATGCCCTATGTATACCCTTTATGCCGATTTGGTTCATATTATGCCCACCATATTATCACCCCCTCCTAGTAGGGCTAAGCTCCTGTACCTCTGACATTGATGCCCACAAAGCACCTTCCTTGGAGCACATTATTTCCTTCCATTGAGGGCTCTGTCTATGTCTATACCACAGACATTGTTCCTGACATTTAAATTGATTGGCTGATTAGATATTTATAAATGTCTCCTGTGACAGTTTGGGAAAGAATTAAATAAAGTGTGTTTACATGTTTAACAAATTACAGAAGCTAAAATAGCAAAGTATATCTGCAAATTAATTAGGGGTAGCTGCATTTCCTTTCTTTATTTCTATCCGCTGATCCTGACAGTAACATGCTTCTTGCTTTAGGGTGGGTACAATAAAGGGGCGTAGATTTTTTGTTTGATCGTCTTAAACGTTAAAACACAATCATAAAAAGTCGAATATATTACATTTGGATCCTTTTTACTGCCACATACTGTGATAGATTCAAAACAGATCCATTATTTTCCTAAGCCCTTTGTCCACAGTACCATCGAAAACATATCCATCAAAATACCTAGAAAATGTAAACAATTGACTGATATTTACCAACATGTCATTACTTAATCGATTTAATGTTCGATTTCAATTAAATGTTTTGGTACAATAAAATTTTGATCCAAATAAGGAATTGTTTTTAAACGATCGACTTAATATGATTTTTTTTTTATTCACAAGGATCAACCATGGAACCGTATATGCCCACCTTTACACTGCCATATCTCTAGAGGATGTAGCCAACCTTGGCCATAATTTTCATCTTAAAGATGAAAAGATAATCCTTTTACCTATATAAATAAAAGGTGATCATTTAACTACCCATTTTAGCCTATGTTTAAACTAGGGGTTGAGCAAGGTTTTCTAATTCATTCTTCCATAGGGGTAGCCTGTGGTGGTGGATGGCCACTTGCCATCTTTTCAGTTGCGGTTCCATAAGTGTGAACAAGGTCTCATTGTTTATATGTTTCTTGTCCCTGTTACTTTAACTTTTGCTCTTTCTACTAAGGAAAGCTCCAACTTCATACCACAAGTGGAAGGTGCTCTGTAACCAAGCAGGACAAGACCTGACAACACTGCAAAGATTTATGTAATTTGGTGGCCACAGCATGGTCAGCTCACTACCTGAAAAATTCAAAGCTTACTGGATGTATCAGGAAAATTATTTAACTCTCAAACATGTATTTTTAAATACATCTCATATAAGCACTCTCAACAGAACATGGTGTAGAAAGCAGAGTGAGCTGAGGAATGACTTAATCACCTTGCTTCTATTGCTTTAAAATTAACTGTCTGACAGAACAGAATTAGACTTTCTTTGGAAGTTCATATATTTGTATTTCAACACTGTGCTTAACTGCTTCTGAATTAAAAGTTGGTTTGTAGGTTTGGAGCAGCAATTATGGAAGGGTGGGGTACAAATACCAAACTGATATCAGATCAACCAGGAGCCATATTGCCTTTTGAACTGCTTGTTACTGTTTTTCTCATATCATCAGTAATATGATTAAAATAAAATAAAAATAATTTGATCAAATCCAATTAATTAAGGAGGTTAAAATATTACACTGTATCCATCAAACACTTTAGCAAATATTTCTGTGTGCCCTAAGCCAGCTTAGGGGTTAGGTACTTACATGTCTGTGTTACGCAAACCTGCAATCTCTGTACAAGCTTGGGCAGGTTGAGACATTTGAATGACTTATGTTCAGTAATGAAATGCACCGTGCCAGCGTGCTAACTTTATTTTACATGGAGAGATTAATTTACTGGGACAACATGGTGGCAATGAAAAAGCACATAATAAAAAAGGCCAGCAGGCAACAGAAAGCAACATCGAAATTCCAGTAGCTTACATATCCTGTTATCATTGAGTTGCTTAGATTAAATTTTTTTTGTATTAATAAAGCACCCACATATTACATAACACTATACAGAGTCCATAGTTATGTTACTAAGTGTCCCTCAGAGAAGCAAACCATCTCATGGTCAATGAATTCATGTTTATGGGTGGAGTGCCCAAAAATCCCCTTCAAGCTGTAGGAGAACTTCCAAACCCCATGACGATAAATGTTCTGGCTAAAGCTCGAACTTTGGCCCTATTACTACGTCAGAAAGGAGACAGTCCTGCATGACAATATGGTCATAGAATAGTCCCAAGTAAAGAAATGCTTAAGATTGGAAGAATAGGGGCTTAGGTCAGGTGACCAGAAGGAGCCACAGGAGAAGTCCTTGCTGGGGGCTTCTGTGAATGTTTCCAGGAACACTGGCAAAGAAGAAAGTCGTCATACCATAATAATAATGTTTTTTTTTCATTTTATGAGTTTCTATAGTTGTAACTACAATACAATTTTAACCTATACAGAAGACCAAAGAGTTGTAAGACAAAGGCATGAGATATACATTGAGGCGGATGGGAAGTAAAAGGTGCCACAATCCTCCTAAATTCTTAAATAGACACAAATCAGACCTGCTAGGGTCATTGAGGTGGCTAGCCTCCGAGGATCTTGAGGGCACATATAGAGACGATAATACTCAAAAATCTGAGTATAAAATGACCAATTTTATTACCAGCAAAAAAACTGAAAAAACAAACCCCAAATCACAGAGGGGGATGTTGAAAGCTAATGTTCACAAACCCCATACAATACAAAAGATGACATAGCTAGGAGATGAATAATGATCAAACAAAGTCCAAATCAGTGAATATAGATCAAACTTATATCAAGTATGCAGGTCCATTCCCCCGACAGGGCAGATAATGCCACGTTGTGATATCACAGAAAACATTAAGATAAATTACTCTAGAGGTAATGTGAAACATGTTCGTTAGTGCATCAGGAGAGAGAAGAGAAAACACCACCAGCAACCCACTGCCCAACCCTCCCATTCCCCAATACCCCCAATTGGTACAATACTGCTGTATACTCATAAACCCATCCGTGCAGATGGTGTACACATGAGAAGTGGAATGAAAATCATACATGATTCCAAACCTTTTTTTTACAAATAAATAATTGCAATGTGGGGTGTGCGTAATTATTCACCCTTTGGTCGTGCCGTTAGTTGCCCATAGACATTGCCTTATGAGTGCTAATGACTAAATTGAGTGCACCTGTGTGTAATCTAATGTCAATACAAATACAGCTGCTCTGTGACGGCCTCAAAAATTCAGAAATGGAAGGAGTATGGCACAACTGCAAACCTACCAAGACAAGGCCGTCCACCTAAATTCACAGGCCAAACAAGGAGAGTGCTGATCAGAAATGCAGTCAAGAGGCCCATGGTGACCCTGGACGAGCTGCAGAGATCTACAGCTCAGGTGGGGGAATCTGTCCATGGGACCAGTATTAGTCGTGCACTGCACAAATTTGGCCTTTATGTGGCAAGAAGAAAGCCATTGTTAACAGAAAAGCATAAGAAGTCCCGTTTGCAGTTTGCCACAAGACATGTGGGGGACACAGCAAACATGTGGAAGAAGGTGCTCTGGTCAGATGAGACCAAAATGGAACTTTTTGGCCTAATTGCAAAACGCGGAAAACTAACACTGCACATCACTCTGAACACACCATCCCCACTGTGAAATATGGTGGTGGCAGCATCATGCTCTGGGGGTGCTTCTCTTCAGCAGGGACAGGGAAGCTGCTCAGAGTTGATGGGAAGATGGATGGAGCCAAATACAAGGCAATCTTGGAAGAAAACTTCTTGGAATCTGCAAAAGACTTGAGACTGGGGTGGAGGTTCACCTTCCAGCAGGACAACGACCCTAAACATAAAGCCAGGGCAACAATGGAATGGTTTAAAACAAAACATATCCATGTGTTAGAATGGCCCAGTCAAAGTCCAGATCTAAACCCAATCGAGAATCTGTGGCAAGATCTGAAAACTGTTGTTCACAAACGCTGTCCATCTAATCTGACTGAGCTGGAGCTGTTTTGCAAAGAAGAATGGGCAAGTATTCCAGTCTCTAGATGTGCAAAGCTGGTGGAGACATACCCAAAATTCTGGCAGCTGTTATTGCAGCAAAAGGTGCTTCTACTAAATATTGACTCAGGGGGCTGAATAATTATGCACACCCCACTTTGCAGTTATTTATTTGTAAAAAGATGTTTGGAATCATGTATGATTTTCATTCCACTTCTCACGTGTCACCACTTTGTATTGCATAATTTGTAGAGAAACCACAAACATCTCTGTTTTATAGCTATTAATTCAATAACGAATGATTAAGAATTTTTTAATAACAACTTCAAGCAACAAGTAATATAATTCAGTAATCAACCAAAATTATTCAATTTACATACATCTTTGTTAAATGAATGGTCTGGTGGCAGGCTCATTTTGAGGGTATTACTTTCCCTGTTCTGTCAACAGTTATAATTTACATCTGGAATCTATTCTAGATTACTTGACACTGTACATGTGGGTGCCTGGAAACTGTTGCTCAAATTTGCCTCTTTCAGGCTGTTTGGCAAAACTGGTTATTTTTACAGACTTTTATCACTTGGAGTGGACTAATAAGAAAGAGACATCAGTCCCATTCAAATCAGAAGATGCAATTATACAAAATGAGCTGCAATATTTGCGACCTTCTCAAATGATCTAACACAATTGGCCCTGGTTATGGCACAAAGCAATGATGATGATAATGGCTGCTCTAGCTGTACATACAGTATGGTCCAATATCCTGCACTTTCAACAGGGCCACCATCAGGCTGATACAGGAGGCCCTCCTGACCCATGCCCAACCATCTAGGTGCTTGATGCTGCTGTTAGGACATGCTGATGACATCTTGGTCCCCTTAGCTACAAAACAGGTAAGCATCATGTGGAGCCCTCACATAGGGCGTGGGGGAGGTAGAAAAATTATGGGGTCTTAAAATTTCTGATAGCGGCCCTGAAGTTCAATAACACTAACATGCACAATCCCCACAGCCACAGAAATCAGTAATTCTTGGGTCCCTAAATCCATCCCAATCCATCCCAACCATTTAAAAAAATATGAACAATAATATGGATCCATCTCTTATAAGAGCCTCTACTCTCCTGGCTTTGCATTAGATTTCTGAATTTGTCTACGCATATTTTCAGCCAACAGAATAGGTTATTGCCGGATGGTTGGTGGTATACGAGACCTGGCTTCATCCCAAGCCCATTCAGTAGAATTGAGGCCTGTGTTTTGTGCAGACCACTTAAGTTCCTCTAAAATAAGACTCATCATACCAACTATTTGTCTATAGATAAACCCGCTATACTCACAACTACATTCAACAGCTCTGCTGTGTAGCCACCATTATATGACAAGTGCCAGGGATCAAGGGTGTTTTTCCACATTTCCTATGTGAAAATTAAATAAGAAATCTCCTGCACTTAGGATAGATTTTATATAAACTTTATTCAATAAAATCAATAACATGTTAGCAAACATGGGCACCACGCATGTGGCTCCTCCCTTCCGCCGTGAACTATAAATAAGCCCATGACTAAGGATTTGACCACATAAAGTCTAAACAACTCCTGAGTGATGGATATTATTTATTGGTTGGCTTTGTGCTCATATTGGAGCAGAAGACAAAAAATTTTCAAGGCTGGAATCTCGCATGATCATAAAGTATATGTAGTTAGCTGTAGTTAGCCTCAAGGCTATCCTGGGTACCCCTCTAATTTCTACAGAGGCTCATTGTGGGAGAGGGGCTGTGATGGCACCCCTCATTTGGTATGCCCCGATTGCGTTTTGCCCCCGATGCATTTCGTTTGTGGGCCTCATCAGGGGGAAGAAAAATGTGTGTATATCCCAATCGGAGCATTATAGCGGAAATGGGTGGTGACCCAGGTACAGAGACCTACTGCAAAGCATACAAATCAAAATTAATAAAAGTTGAAAAATGTGTTTACAAAACAATGGCATTCAATGAGCATATAGCACTATGTTATCTTCTATCCATATAATCCAATAGTAACCTCGATAAATATATAAATAATACCATATATAATATATATAATATAATAACTAGCATATTCTATGTCAAAAGATTACACGGTTAAGCCAATATTTCCCATCAGCTGAACAACAAACTCACCAGGAACCTGTGGTGGTGCCAATGCTTGAACTGCATACACCGCAGGATGGCCACGGGTCAAGCCACCAGCTGCAAATCGCCCCCTGTGTGCAAACATTGGGGTGTCTTTAAGCCCATTCACTTGGGTGAACATGGGCGGCCAATACCTTTACATCAATGCAAATGGGATCAATGTAAGTGCTGGTACTGGGGCCTAGAAAGTGTAATGGGGAAAAAGAGGGGAAACAAAAACATAGACCATTAATGTACCTTGTGTCCCTTACAGCTAAAGTGCATTCAGGTGACACTAGGGGCAAGAAAATAGTGTCCCCCCTAGGGACACCTCTAAATCTGGATTGTCCATGCATCCAGATTAAGAGGTGTCCCCAGGGGGTCCTTACACACCCACCCAATGAATACACCCCATACACACACGAAGTGGTCCAGGAGGGAGGGTACACAGGTCAGACCCAATCCCCCCACCATCCCTGGCTCCTAGCAGGCAGGTTTCAGCACCACCACACACCCAGGCATTATTGTCATCAGTAGTGTGGGCGGGGGGCAGCAAGTCAGATGGGGGAGGATAGTTTTACCAAAGATACAGACACCACCAAGCCCCAGACTCCCCATCCCTGCTCCCTAATGGGTTAACCCTTCCCAGAACCCGAAACATAAGACTCACCAACCAGATAAAATGTATGTGATATCCATACCTGAGCAGTGGCGAGTGTCAACTGGCAGCAGGGTACCTGCCCGCGGTTCACAGTTTACATAACTAGTGTTGAGCAGCATATGGTATATTCGAATTTGCGCAATTTCGCGAATATACAAAGAAATATTCTACATTCATAAAATTCGATTTGTCTGTATTCTATTGCCTTACATTGCGCATGCCCAAAGATTCGCAATGCAGTTTACAGCTTCTCTTCTTCATTCTGTGATCTTAGCCAGCATGAGCGAAGTGTGTATTGCGCATATCCATTCGCAATGAGCACACATATGCGCGATGTATGCCGGTAAACAATGTTGAAGCACAATATGACGAATATCTGCCATTGCGAATATCTGCATCCACTATCGCGAAATATTGCGAATTCTCGAATGGCGGATATTCTTCGAATATATTCGAATTTCGAAGGAGAGAGAGATGCATTTAATTAATTGCATAATGTTTAAAATATAATAGGGAGTCTGTTAAAATATATAAAAACATACCATATCTACATGGTGACTAGGTATCACTATCATCAATATAAAGGAAGTTCAATGACAAGGTACACACAGATAAGGAAAACATTAGCCGTCTCTGAGATAAGATCAGGTGTTACCATAGCACACGAACAGTGGAAGTTGAATGATGTGAAAGTCAATATGGTTTGTCATCTGACATGTGTAGCATCTAGAGATACTCCATAGAGTCAATAAAAATATGTACTGGGTTTTCAATGCTGACGTTGACAGTGAAAAGATTATTTCAACATGTCAGTCTGTTGTCCTAATAGATCGTAGAAGCCTAGGCTCTTTAATAATACAGATTTTCTGGCATGCTGGAAATTTTGTTAACAACTCAACAGATTTACTTCCTTGAAATGGACCATGCAGTGTTTCCTTTGAACCGGAAAGATGCAAACTGTACAATGTTGAAGATGTATTTTCAGTATATGCAAATAGGGTTAACGCTGAGCTGCTAAAGGGTGATCTATTGTACAGATGCATCCCTTCAATGACTTACTCAAGGCATGAATTTAAGGTGCAAGAAAATATATTACAGAGCTGTAATTCCATTAATCAGTCTGTATTAGTCCAATGCGTTCCGTTTGAATTTGAACTTCCTCAGGGACAGATCATTACGATATTTACATCTTTTTAACAAAAAATACTCGTACAAATATTCAACAAATTATCAGATCACAATATTCATAAATTGACTTTCATACCTCCAGTACAGTACCGTCAATATGGTTTTGATCATATACAGAACATCTTGTATGATCAAAACCATAAATATCGTTACAGTTATGATATGTCCCTGAGGAAGTTCGAATGCAATCAAAACACGTTGGACTAAAGGCCCCCACACACGTACCGAGTGGGGGCCGACAGAGCAGGAGAGATCAGCTCTGAAATGCAGCTTGATGACGTCATCATGCTGCTTTCCAGAGCTGACAGCATCGGCCGGCACCCTTTGTGTGCCGGCTGTTAGCTTCAATGAAGATCCTGGTCTTCATTGAAGTTAACGGCATCGGCGGCCGAGATCCCTGTCGCCCCATGTGGGCACCCCCGATCGGCGGCTTAATTCAGACTGATAAATGGAATCTACAGCTCTGTAATATATCATTAACTGTATTTTATGCTTGTAGTATTTTAATCAGGTGCCCTACGGGGCTTATGGTCCAATTTCTTTGACACTCAATAAAGACCTTTGTATTGATAAAATCTATAATTGTTTATTATTTTCTGGTGTGGGCCAGTAGGGATTTTTTGGGTAACAGTATCTATGGATGATGAATGTAACCACTACTGGACATTACAATTGTCAGTCTGAGGAGAGGGTAGTGTAAGATGGGATAATACATAAAGATGGGCTTTACATGAGTAAATAACAAAGCCTAAAGGCCCCCATACACCTTTCAATCTTACCATACAAGTTCTGTACAATCAACTTTTGTTTTACCAAAACTGTGTAATATAATGACCTTTCTAAACCTTCCAATCACTATGTATTCTATGATAAAGGCCACTATACATCATAGTTGTTGGTAGATCTAATGGAAATTGTATGGAGTGATCTTAAGGTTTATGGGGGGGCTTTAATCATGGTATAAATTATACAGTTAAAACTTTTTTTCTCCATAAGAAATGGTTTGTCCCAGCCTGTTAGTTTCACTTTGTTTAACCCGCTAAAGGAAGCTGAGAGAGATGGCTGGCAGAATGAACATGTTACAGAGGGGGCTTGAAAAAAATGTAAACTACTGTGTTAATGGTGAAGGCAGACTGGATCATCTCTTATTTTGCATGTATTTCTGATTTAACATGTAATGCAATGTGCAATAGCCTGCATGACTTTAACACACTTCACTGCAGCAAAATGGCGTGAATTGTATGTTACTGTACATGCCTGTATTTTATGAAAAACAGAGGTCTAAGCACTCCCTGGGTGCATAGTCATGGCATGGCCAAAATGTGCCAACTTTTCCCGAAACTTTTCACCCCTTGTGAGAATGGTGGCTAAAATAACTCTGCAGAGTTCTGATAAATGTCTTAAGACCCCCTATAAAATACAGATATTTCATTTGTGTTGTCTGTACTCAATCTGAAGAACATCAGTGGATTACCTAAAAAACCCTCCAATTTATCCCTTATTATCTGATTCTTTTTCAAATCCAGGATTATCTGCTCAATAATTTTAAAGACAGATTGGCAAGCAGGTATCACAAAATGTTTATAAACAGAGGACAATTTGCCTGCCTGTAGTAGCACCAATGGCACTTTAAAATATCCCCTTAAAATATACCTGAACTCAAGCACATATTTTAAAACAAAACCTATAGCTGATCACCCCTTACAAAAATATTTAACTTTTTTATGTCACAGCAATTTTAAGCAAACATTTTAATCTAAAAGTGCACCTAAACTCAGAAACTCCCAAAAAAATGTAAATCAAATTTTTACTTATCTCTGTTATGTCTCGACGGCACAAATAAACCATAGTTTGTGGTCCATAAAGCGTTCCGCTGTATAGGACAAACCCTATACAGTAGAGTGTCTCATCTTAGTAAAAATACTGGGAACTACTATTCTGCTCCAACTGGCAGAGCGGTTATAAAAGGAGGCAGGAAAGCTGTTGGAGGTATACAGGTTGTGGATTTGCAATATAAATCTATTTGGGGGGGGGGGGGTGTATTATGGAATTAACCTGTTCTGCCAGATACAATGGATTTTAAAGAGAGAAAAAGAAAGTATAAAGAAAGACCTGAAGGCCTGGAACTTAAGAATGACGCAACTTTCAAACGATATTGCCGGCACAATTTTTAAGTAGTGTTGATCGTGAATATTTTAATAGCAAAATATCAGCATTTCAAGAATTTGTGAAGATCTTAAATATAGTGCTAGATCTTTATAATCACGAATATTCAAGATATTTTACATCAGTACCCAGAACTTCCACATGTACAAGTGCTGATTCACGTATTGAAGGTAATCTGTGGAAAGTACAATGCATTACATTCACGATATGCACATGTTCATGTGCTGAATATGCGCAATGAAACTAATAATGACTGGATATCACTGCGATATTTTGTGAATACTAATATTGCCTGTGCTGCTCATCACTAGAGAAGAGACATGCAGGAATAACTAACAGGTAAGGATTTTTTTTCTTTTTTTAACAGATTGTCCCAATAATAGGGTTTGGCCAACAAGAAACAGAAACTACATCAGATGAGTTTAGGTTTGCTTTAACCTCCTGGGCAGTTGCCCCAAGTTAGCTTGAGTTTATTTACAAACATTACATAACCTAAGCTACACTCTGGGTTACTTACCTCTGCGATCCTTCTGGGTTTCACCTTGATGATACCGAGGAGGTGGGGAGGTACCTTGACATTGACCTGCATGTAAATGTAGGCATAGTCGCTCAGGATCTGGGTGGGGAAAGAGGACGTGTAATTCAAACAGAATACTCTATACTATATTTAGTATACCCATAACATATCAGCTATTTGAGAATTCACAAATTTTGCGAATATGGCGGCGGATATTCGCAATTCCAAATATTCGCATTGGGATGCTTATGGGCATGGATTGCGAATATATATCTAGATACATCTAGATTTGCAACCGCGTGCGATTGCGAATATTTGCGAATATAGAATTGAATATTAGTAGAATTATTCGCGAAATATCGCGAATTCGAATATTGCCTATGCCGCTCATCACTAGCTGTTATCCAACACTGATATTATCACTGGAAACAATAGGGTGCTGTGTAAGGCTGAATTCATGCGGTCAGTTTTAGGGCAGTTGTCAGTCAGCAGCTACCCTGACAGCTAAGCCAATGTGTACAGCGTTTGGATACAATGTGCAGGCATTTAGTTGGCAGTTGTCAAATACTGATAGCCATCCCTTATGCAATATTTATTGATAACCACCCTAAAGCCCTCCATACACCTTAAGATTGATCCATACAATTTCCATTAGATCTACCAACAACTGTGTAGTAAAGTGGCCACCCTGACAGAATACATAGTGATTGGAAGGTTTAGAAAGGTCCTCATATTACATGGTTTTGGTAGAACAAAAGTTAATTGTACAGAAATTGTATGGAAAGATGTATGGTGTATGGGGGGCCTTTACACCAACCAGGGTTCAGGATATATTCGTAATGGGTGCAGTTTTCAGATGGGTGGTTGTAAGAAACAATGTGCTTTTCAACCTACTATCTAAATGAGTAAACTACAGTGAATTGTCTGTATCCTTCTAAAACCTTCCCTTCTACTTTACCATAGATGAGCAAATTGTCTCTGTGGACACCACAGAAGAAGCTGTTGCTGATCCTATTTTACCAATGCAGATGCCTTATCATATCAGTAGCTCTCTCTAACCCTAGTCATACAAAGGTCATCTCCACATTCCACCAATCAGTTCAAACATTCATCAAATTTACAAAGTGATTAGCAAATTTCAGTTGGTCAAGTAGCTGAGGGACTTATCAGATCTCAGATTTCTATGTAACCCCATTTGTGGGCATCACTTTCAATCAAATTGATGAATCGTTTGAATTGTTGATAATTATCACTACAAAATTAACTGTCTATCCAGTGTGGTGTGTGGTAGTATGATCAACGGATCATGTGATGGACAGTCAACATTTAGTTGAGCATCAGCAGAAGTAACAAAAGTCTGCATGATCAATATGCTCTCCTGAAGAAGCCTCAAAAGGCATGAAACATGTTGAACTTCCAAAAATCACAATAACATCATTGGGTGTTGTGTATATTGAACTATACATGAGAAATTCTATATATTTCAAATTATTAAGCATCCTGTAACACATATTGTTGACCATGTGCTCAGGAAGTGCTTATTAATCCACCAATTGTATTTTAATTACTATTTCTTTTCAAGTAAAACTATTCTTGTTTTTAACCTATTGTTGATTAAATGTGAACCCAACAATAGTCCTTAGGAGTATGGCTTTTATCACCTTATGGAAATGTGATTATTACAGTCTTCCCAGTCTATAATTACCTTACTTCATTTATACATGTATGCTCAGATACAGTTATCCATGATTTTCTGTAGTAGATCTCCCATCTATTTTTATCGGTCAATGTAAATAGCCTTCATCTTGTGGGCAGCTTGGGATGTCTACTTTCAAACCTTTTTGATAAGACTTAAGTGTTCTTCAAGCAGTATTAATTATCGATGTATATTTCTTATAATTAAAATAAGAAGACTGCATATTAATGTCAATGGTTAACATTTTGAACAATTTAATGGAAATAGGTTTAATTAATATTCTTGAACTAGTGAGATTGTATTCAATGTGTAAAGTAACCAATAGCAAAGAATCTTGTTTCTGGTCTGCCTGTAGGAGAATAAATCTGGCTAGTCACTGTGGGCTAGTTAACCAATACAGGAAAGCCATAGGTGATGCATTACTTTAATGTCAGGGTTGTGTCTAAATTCATAGATTTAATGACAGTGGTAAATAAAAATAATTGCTAAGAGCCATCAAAGCTACACACATTGGTTATTATATCAGCAATATAATATCGTTTTAGGTGCAAAATAAAAATGCTTTAGCGAGCAGATATACTCAATAAATATCTCATATATTCAAATTTCATTTACAGAATAGCTGGTGATCTTGCTATGTTTCATATTTAGGAACTTTGTGCTATGGGGATGACAAC
This sequence comes from Ptychadena robeensis, assembly GCA_036250615.1. NCBI lineage: Eukaryota > Metazoa > Chordata > Amphibia > Anura > Ptychadenidae > Ptychadena > Ptychadena robeensis. The sequence continues at coordinate 13,106,670 of CM070043.1, forward strand.
TTCTTATTATAGTTGTTACCCCATCTCATATGTAACAGTAGATATTACAATGCAATGTATATATGAACCCCTCTCATAGGAGATACAAAGTAACAAGCGCATGTCGAAAGTGACATCATTTACCTCCCCTCTAGATTTGGTGCAGGGGCTTCTATCCTGTAACATCGCTTCCTTGTATCCTAGCACATCCTAGAAATACATTAAATTTATGCTCCAAAAATTATATTTCTTTGACTTATTCTGCACCCCCCTGTATGTTAACCATTTAAACTGGAAGGCAATCCGGTCTAGGCAAACCATCCCATTTCCCATGGCAGCCTAAGGAAAGGCAATGCTCAAGCTGAACTTTCCCTCAGCCCACCCCTGGGCTCAGTGACCCCAAAATAAGAACCTGCATGAGAGTACCAAAGCATTACTTGGACTCTCTGGTAAACTGAACCTTGGTGTCAGATGTTATAACTGCATTAGTAAATAATTACAGTATCAGGTCGCTTGGATATAACGGTGTGCTTAATAACAAAAATAAAGCAATTTTCGGTAAATAAGGCAGCGGTCCTGGAGCATTGTCAGGGATCACTCTGAGAATTTGTGCTCACATGACGTGCCTTCTCCCTGGGGTGCCGGGATGGACTGTGAGAAGCAATTTCAGTGTCCAGAATAGAAAATCGTTGAATGGTGAGGTGGTCCTGACTTTCTATACTGGTTCTGGCTGATCCCAGCTACAAAGATTTCTACCTGCTGGTTTATTTAAAATGTTGATTTAAAATGTTGGGAAATCACAACCAAGAATAAGTTTGTGGCGGCTCGCAGTGAGGAGTCAACATTTATGTTCTAAGAGGACAAGCGGTGTTTGAAATCCTCCAGTAGTTTAAGTGAATGCACATAATCCTATATGTTTGCACATTTATACTTGTGTTACTAGTTACTAGTGTTTCATTCAGCTTGATGATAATAATATTTTATTATGATGAAAAAAACGAGATACACTAGTATTTCTCCAATTACTAAAGAGACCTAAAGACAAATGACTAGATAGATAGATAGATAGATAGATAGATAGATAGATAGATAGATAGATAGATAGATAGATAGATAGATAGATAGATAGATAGATAGATAGATAGATAGATAGATAGATAGATAGATAGATAGATAGATAGATAGATAGATAGATAGATAGATAGATAGATAGATAGATAGATACTAATATCTATGAATGGTCGATCCCAAGTATAATTTACTATATACAGTATATATATAGTTGGCACTTATTTTTATGTCCCTTTGCATGCAATCCTCATAGCTGATATATAAACGTGTGACATTTATTGCACATCTTTTCTAATTCCCCTACGTCGCCTAACTGCGTAGCCTAAAGTAATTTCTTCGAATTCATCAGAACGCAAGTGTTGCGCGTACCATTGCCTAGCGCAGCCCTCTTCAAGTACAGTAGGGCACTTTCTATTGACATTGATGTGTTTTATTAGAGTTAATAGCACAAGGAAGGTTCTCATATTAATTATCTTTGTGTTTAAATAAACTATGTAATCTTCTCTTCAACTACACTATTAAGATGATTGCCCCTTTTCAATTAAGAACTCAACTGAGCCCCCAGACAGTTTTCTCTTTCCTGATAAAGATGCACAATGTCTTTAAAAGAATATATATATTTATTTTGTATTGTGCTTATGTCATAAAAAAAAAAATTATATATATATATATATATATATATATATATAAAATGGATAGATAGATAGATAGATAGATAGATAGATAGATAGATAGATAGATAGATAGATAGATAGATAGATAGATAGATAGATAGATAGATAGATAGATAGATAGATAGATAGATAGATAATTAATAAAATAGATAATAAGATAGATAATTAAAAATAATGTATATCAGATAGACCTGGAGTTTCAGGCTGTCGCCTAAGCAGACACAATGGTATAATAGTATTGCATCTACATGTCAATGTGCTGTTTAGTAGGCAGGATTAGAAGGAGTTTTCACTGTTGTCTAACACACATTATTTAAAAAGCCAAAATCTAGTGTCCCTAACAGAGAAGGTGACTGGTCTCTCCTAAATCTGGCTGTGCCTGGAAAACTGCTTACCTTACAAACTTTCTTTGAGAACTCATAGACGGGTTAACAATACTGAGGCTGCTTAGACTCTCTTTTATACATTACCATGTAAAAGAAAACTGCTTGATTTAACTTCTTCTAAAATGTTTCTCTAAGACAAAATACATTTGAAAAATATAATAAGAACTATTTTGGGGTCTGCTTGCTTAAGCTGCAAGCAAGGTCTTAAAGGATACATTGTAATCCCTTACAATTAAAAATGTTTGTGGGCAAATGACTGCAACAGACTATAGAATAAATTTTTTTAGGGCATGTATGTGTAATTGCAAGAAACCATTTATTACGAGTATATATATATATACTGATAATAAATATGTTATAAATATGTTATTATATATATTGTTATATATTTTGAACTGAATACATATATTATATATTTATATATATATATTCTGTTCAAAATCTTGCTGCTTTGTTTTGCCAAGTTTTTGTCACATTATCTCCTTATTTTTTTGTTTTTATCCTAGATAAACAATACACTATAAAAGTCACTAAAAGGTATTTAGGGCTATAAAACAACATAATATTATAATAAATAAATAATATTGAATTCCATTTAGATTTTCTGGCATGCATCTGTCATTTATCATTTGTTATACACAAAAGCCCCACCCACCCCTTTGACTAAAATATAATTAACATGACGGGTAGATCATATTAAAGTAAATAATAAATGCTAAGCTCTAGTAAGGTAGAATATAGCAAAATCTATGTTCTATGGCCGCGAAATAAATAAAAGTACGGTAAAGTTTAAGTTATGTTTGTAACTTACAAAATTGTTGAGGCTAGACTTTCACAAATCATGTTTCCACCAGTCTCATCCCCTTCAGGTCATAAAGAATAGTCTACATCATCCATGAAACAGAACTGTAGACACCACGCACTGTAGAGAGCCCCTGCAAAGAACATTTTTTGCTGAGCTGGATACGTTGGGAGAAAAGCAGGACTCCAAAAAAACAAAAAGAGCAAAGTGAAATTCCTTCAGAGGACCACACTTCCCTCTCTATCAAGTCTTTGCTCACAATCCTCTCTGCACAGAGCTCAGCTAAGGAAGAATTCTCTTTGACAAACCACCGTTCCCAGCTTCTGGGTTTTAAACCCTAAATCTATATTCAAATCTGGCTGAAGGTGTGTACAGGGATTTATAAAAGCCTCTTAAAGGGGTAAATTTACTAAACCGTGACAAAATCATAGCAGTCTTACTTTAGACCTCTGAAGTGGATGAGAATTTTAAAGAGACATTTGTTTATTTAGGTAACTCCTGCATGATTTTATTGACCGCAAGATTATAACAAAGTTATTAAGCTGGGGGGACAGAGGCAAGTCAGTGGCTTGCACCCTCCTCTCGCATCATCAAATACACTGGCTGAAAAACCGCACATCTCCCTTTGTTTAGGCTATATCTCCCCTAAATATCCATTTTCCTTTGTCTTTTTCGCCTGTAATAAGAAGAATCAATTTTTCTTGAAAAATAGCTTCTTATATTTTATAATTTGATATATTTGTACATTTGCACTTTTTTGAACATTGTTTTAATAAAGTACTAGAGTTTGGTAATGTGTGCCCTTTAATGGTGTTGCACTAAAATAATAAGTAAATATATTTTTTAATAGTGCCTCTTTCTGTTAAAAATCTGTGAATCTGTTACTGAAATATAATTCTACATTTTGAAAAAAAACTAAACTCATAAACTAGTATCAATCATCATTTTTATTCATAATATTCCAGGTTCTCCTCCTGAACTGTAAATGCTTAAGTCTATTAATATCAAATTAAAGAAGTTATATTATTAAGAGCTGTGAAAGTATGAACTGCCGAGAGGCAAACCAAAGCTGGACTGGAGGAGCACTGCTGTATAGTGTGCTGGTGAACTAACCCCCCCCCCCCCCAGTATCACAAGATAATCCTTGCTTTTTCTGTTTTTATAGAAATAAAAGAAATCAAAATATATCATGGTTTGCCAGTAATATAAACATATGTTTTTACGTAATATAAATGAATATTTATGTCAAGGTTACTACTTTTTTTTATTAAATCCGTAACAAAAGTGAAATATATATATATATATATATATATATATATATATATATATATATATATATATATATATATATATATATATATATATATATATATCTTAATATCTTATAGTATTGTAAAGGACTTGCATGCACACCATTGCATATATGCAAATTTAAAGTGCACTAAGTAGTTGTATAAACGCTTGCTTTGTATATATAGTGTCATTGGAGCTGTTATTTGTTGCTTGATTGTCCTTCGGGAGAAACAGTGGCCTGCTTCCCTCCCCCTGTTGTGCGTTTTGGTTTTTTTTCTTCCCTTCCATAATTTTTTTCTCCCTCTGGCTTAGAAGTGTCAATCACGTCCCTTCTGCCATTGGCTGGAGAGTTTGCGTCAAAAAGTTGCCAGTGAGGTGCCTTGTCTGCAAATGTTCAGGAGAGAGGGACAGACCTTGAGCTCTAAGCAAGACTCGAGTATTTTGCAAGTCTAGCACAAGATCCTCCTCCTGCTACCCCTTTGTATGTGTCTGAAGAGGGATATCACATCTTTAAGCTTCTAGGTTGCTCCTAGTCATTCCAGGAAGACTGAGGATTCAGTTTTTTTGTTTTTTCCCTGTAACCTACTTTGAATTTAGTTTAAATTCTATTTTAGGAAAACCAACAGCCGTATCCAATCATTTTGTGACTATCCAAGGTAAGTCTTTGGCACCTATCATTTTAATTACTAGTACGATACTCTTACTAATTGTGTGCTGGGGACTATGTACTGATTGCCATTTAGACTTATCCCAAAACGAAAGGTAACTGCTGTTACACTACATGCTTGCAAGTTGTTGAGCTATTAGCTTAATTTACACAGGAATTGGTTATATAGAGCTGGTGGGAGCTCAGCACCAAATTTGTGTATGTATACAATAAATAGCTGGCTGCTTTTGTCATTAAGGACAATGCTTTTCGATGGCTTGATGCAACATCTCCAAAAAAGTGCCTAAAACAATACAGAATAGGCATTTAAGCTAATGGAAGTCCATTTATTTGTAAATAAACTAAAATCAGTGTCTTCATTCAGGAAAAACACAAACAGTACTAACCAGATAATTGAGGAGGCGGGGAGTTCCTTCCCCTGTCGTCTCTTCCCCTCTCTCTCTTTATTCACTGTGAATCGAAAGGTGACTCTTTTTTTTAACACAAGCACGGACGTTTCCAAAAATAAAGCTGGGATGTAGATAATGTCTAGTGTTCCCATCTTGACAAAATTATAAAAATATATTTTAAAAAAAGAGGACACTTATTGACAAAAAAATTCCACCCAGGCTGTAATCAATAGGTTTAGCCAGAAAATTAATTCTGGGATTGGTCCAGAGACAGCAAACTCTGGACAAAGTCACTGATACAATAAACAGCTCAAGGTTTTTTCTTGTTAAAAATGTTGGATAAATTATTGTAATAGAAAGATTGTTACATTTCAGTATGCACCACCAACAGATGTTACCTGCAGCAGCAGATGTTGTGAGATAATTAAACAACACATAATTACACACAAAGTGCTACAATGTGACGTTAGCATAATGTTTATAAACAGAAAAAAATGGACAAACCAGTGTATTGATCCAAATAATTAAAATGATAAAAATCATATATATTTCAGTCATAAAAAAGTTTACTTTATGATGTATAATAATAGTAAGTAAAATTAAAAAAAAGTAATAAAGAAAAAAAGCTCATGAAGTTTATGGAAGTATCTTTAGATACACAATAGTTCTAAAATTGTAGTGCTATTAGGAACCTAAAACATAATGTGCTATGCTATTGATTAATGCATAACTGTCGATTATAACCATCTGCATAGTTAAAAGTTAGAACACATTGCCTATTAGCATGACAATAAAACTATATAGACAACAGCTACATCCTAATTAAAAACAACACAAACCAACGACACCAATTATAGACTGTAATATTTTTTTTTTCAGTAATTAGAGACACAATCGATTTAACAGTAGTAAAATAATTGTGTCCCCATCTACCAATCGGTTGACGGTAGTCAATTACCCTCATATGTAAACCATAAAGAGTTTTTGTCATTTTTTTTTCCTCTTTTTTTTTTCGTACAAAAAAGGCACATTAGTGTATATGTGTTTTGTTTTATGGCTATCAGGCAGAAATTTAATCAGCACCAATGCTTTGCAGGGCTGAGCATGGTGTTGTGTAATTAGGGGACTTGTGCCACTTAGATTATCTTGTTAATTTATCATGAAAACATTTATTATAATTAATTATTGGGCAAGGCAATTATTACAGAGTGTACAGCAACCGGTTTAAAGGAAATAACGACAGACTATAGTTCTTGTGAAGCCGTTTGCTGAACTTATTTAATAGGATGAGGGGATGTTCCGGCCAAAAAAGGCACTTGGCTTTGTTCTGGTTATTAGAAATAGTAAGTGTATGTTAAATATATATATTTGGTACATTTGCCAATAACTGGAGCAATTTCACCAAATTTAACACCTTGACAAGCCTGATGATATTATTGAAAACACTAAGAAATTTTTTTATTTTACATTTGTAAATTGTCAACATTTTTAATCAAAGTACTGCTAACATTTAATTTAAATAGTGTATATTTAAGTAAAGAAAAGTAATAAGTTAAATAAATTTTACATAAGTGAAGAAATAAAAAATGTAATAGGCAATAATTGGAAAAATACTAATAATAGAAATTATTATTTATTTTATAATAAAGTAGATACATTAATAATAGTATATAAATATAAAAAAAACGAATTCTGAAAAAATATTGTTGAGCTTGATATATATTTTATTTATATATTTATATTTGAAACGTTGCATAACCATGTGCAAATTTACACAATTTGGAAAAACACCTAAAAAGAACTATAGAATCTATAATATTTTAAAATTTAAATGTCCCACAAGCAGAGATTACTTTCCATTTTCATAAATATGATATTGCACTAACATTTTGAAATAGAAAACTTCCTACTTGTTTTAGCTCAGGAAATGTTTTTATTATTTTTGAAGGATATGCAGTTTGTGTATTTTTGGTTATAAAGATACAAGCTGGCATATCCTTGTGTACCCATCCAAGTTAGGAATGTCTGCTGTCCATGATTGTTTTTTAATTGGAACCTAAAGAGCTGTTTGTTTAACTTTGTCTTTTTACACATATAATCAACATTTTTTGGGGGGGACACCAATAAATCTGTCACTTACCTCCAAATCTAATTAGGACATCTACTAATTAGGTGAAAATGGATGATGGGGCTTGCCAGAGAAGATTGAATCTTGCACAAGTTAGATTTTGTGTATTGCAAAGTTGCTACTGAACAGAAAAAAAAAACAGGCTTACCCCAAACGGTGCTTGTAACAAAATGCACTGGGATAATTAAAATCAATGCGTTTTCTAATAGGCAAGCAGACTGAGCAGAGATTGGTTTCCTGAATTGTGTCTTTGTTTCTGATGAAAAAAAAGCTTTTGTTTTCACCCATTATTTATTTAGCCAAGGAGTCCTTTGTCTCTGCAAATGGCCCCAATCAAGTTTTGTTTGAGACAATTAGGGAGTGTTAGCCAATGAATCTTATGCAAATGAGCAGACTTTGGTGAGCGTTGCAAGCAATTCAACACCTGGTTTTGTCTTGCAGGAAGGCGTGTTGTATGGCCATGGGGTGTTACTCTTTCTTTTTTTCTTGGGACACATTTATCTAGTCAGCATCCCCTTGGTCCACAGGGCAGCTGGGGGTCTCAGAGTCCTTTAAGAGCATGAGCAATTGACTAGTGAACCTCACACACTAACAAGCCACCATAGGTAAAGGACCTGCCCCTAGTACTCTCCGTTAATCAGCAAATTTCTATTGACTTGTAGAAAAAATTTATTTGAAGTGAAGATTGTGCCAAGGAGTCCTAGACTGCCTCAACCAGCCGCCACGATTCCGGATTGCTTTGCCCTGTACTCTCCACGCCAAAACATTAGCATGATGTCTTATCTCAAGCAACCACCTTATGCAGTCAATGGACTGAGCCTAACCACCTCTGGGATGGATCTGTTACATCCGTCTGTGGGATATCCCGGTAAGTAAGATTTAAACTAAACTGGTTATCTAAGCTATGTAGGAAGCTTTTTGAGGTTATTAGAACAGATTTGCACAACACTGATATAGATTTTCTGTGTTGAGCTTTTATAATCAATTTAATTACAAATTCTGCTTCAACATACTACAGAAATACCAGGATTTACACAGTTCATCTGTACTAATGCACTGAGATAAATTTTTAGGGGTTTCTTTAGTAAACATTTAAGTCTCTTTGAGTTGTGAATTTTTCTGTATCATTATCTCTTAATTGTATATATGCTTCGCTTGAATATATTTAATTGAGATGGCATTAATTCTTAATTTATTTGCTCGGCATGCAATTGCGATCAAGGATGCCCTAAACTAAAGATTTTACAATAGTCCCATGGCTTCTTTTTAAAGTTGTTGAATTAGTGTATTTTAGGAATTTAGGTTAAGCTTGACAAAATTAATTTGTAAAAAATTGTAAAACTGTTTTTTTTATTTTTGTGTTAGTGTAGTTTATGCCATATTGCCATGTAGTTTGAATACCATAATATTGTATTGTTGTGTCTTCAGCTACCCCTAGAAAGCAAAGGAGGGAGAGGACCACATTCACCCGGGCACAGCTTGATGTCCTTGAAGCACTTTTTGCCAAAACTCGTTATCCTGACATCTTCATGAGAGAGGAGGTTGCTTTAAAGATTAATCTACCAGAGTCCCGAGTACAGGTGAGACAAATTTCCCCATTTTCTAGAGATGTTTTATTAATAAAGTGGTTCACATACATACATCTTGATTTATTTCCAGTTAAGGATGATCTGTGTGATCTGTTTTAAATGTGAAAACATCCCTCAGCTTTTAAAGCAGATATTTGCAGTCACCTGAGGCACAACGCTTACATTTCCTTATAGACCTCAGCACAGCTGCACAAAGTTTAATTGCCTTTCTGCCCTAGGAGTGATCTCTAATGAAATGATTTTATTTTCGTTTCTAGGTTTGGTTCAAAAATCGTCGAGCAAAATGCCGTCAGCAGCAGCAACAGCAGCAAAATGGAGGTCAAAACAAAGTCAGGCCTGCTAAGAAAAAGACCTCTCCAGCCAGAGAGGTCAGTTCAGAGAGTGGTACCAGTGGTCAGTTTACACCTCCATGCAGTACCTCCGTGCCAGTGATTTCCAGCAGTACAGCTCCTGTGTCTATCTGGAGCCCGGCATCCATCTCTCCTCTTTCTGATCCTCTTTCAACATCCTCATCTTGTATGCAGAGATCCTATCCTATGACCTATACCCAGGCTTCAGGCTACAGCCAAGGATATGCAGGATCAACATCGTACTTCGGTGGAATGGACTGTGGATCTTATTTGACCCCTATGCACCATCAGCTCCCTGCACCTGGTGCTACACTAAGTCCAATGGGCACCAATGCAGTTACCAGCCACCTCAACCAGTCTCCAGCCTCCTTGTCCACTCAAGCCTATGGAGCCTCAAGCTTAGGCTTCAACTCCACTGCTGATTGCTTGGATTACAAAGACCAAACAGCCTCTTGGAAGCTAAACTTCAATGCTGACTGCTTGGATTATAAGGACCAAACCTCATCTTGGAAGTTCCAGGTTTTGTGAAGCCCATTTTAGCAAGTGGGGAACTTTTTCTTGGTGACAAATACATTTGGACATTCCAGATCCTCGCCAGGTCTTTCACAGAAGAAGACAAAAAGACATTGCTTTTCTTGTCCACAAATCCCCTTGCTGGCAAGTAATGGAGTGGATCTCAACAAACTTGTCATGTTTTGGAGAATAAAATAGACAACTATTTATGTTTTGATTCAGTTGTGATCACCATAGTTTTTAGCAAAGTGTTGGATAAAAGTTTGAAATGAAGTCCATTCTAGCTCAGGCAGTTACTCAAGTCCAGGCTCAGGCGGCTTGTCTACACCCAGAGCGGTGCCCAGTGTTAGCCAACTTTTGGGTCTACCAATGGAATGGCCACGTGACTACTAGATGGCACTGAACATTTCAGGGCTGAGTGAATTTGTGCGTTACTGATTGTCATAGATGCACTACTTTATTTAAAGAAACAAAAACAAAATAATAATAATAATGTTTATAAGGAGTCATTATGTAGTTTTTAAAAAGACAATCAGTGTGTGTCTTCTATCAATGGTAAATCTGTGTTTTTTTTAAATCTGTGCTAGACTTTAAAGCTGTGATTTCCTGTATTATATGCAACTATGAACTCCAAAACACAGGAGTTCTACTGTGAATCAATAGATTATGAATACCATTCCCAATTCAGAGAGACCCTATTTATCATTAAAAAAAGAGTGTCTTTGCCTTGGATGAACTGAAAAGAATTTGTTTCTATTTGTTTTTTTTATTGAGTATTAAAATTGAAAAAATCTGGGTTGCTGAAAAATATCAGCTTCTTTAAACAAAAACAAAAAAAAAAGACTTTGGTATTTCACCTCATAGATTGTGAAAAAATGTTGCCATTTATTCTTGACTATGTGAAGGAAGATCTACATCAGTATATATAACACATAGACCACTTTTTTATTCATTTCTGGATTTGGCAAATATGTATGATTCTATTAAAATGGTTCTAGCACAATGTTATGTCTTCCTCTTTGATTGTGCACTATAAATAACTGCTGGTGTGGGGAAGTATGCAACTTTTAAGTAACTTTTATTAATGATGTCACACTTTGCCCAGTGTGTTGATATCAGAAGATATGCTAAAAAATGGTTGAAGATTTTTTCTTTTATTTACTTTAGATTTTGTTTTTCCTTTTATCTTTGTGGTAAGCTGCAAATGAATACCCTGGCATAGTATAGCAAGGCACTTCCTCTAGCTTAATTAACATGTACATTAGGATATGACTAGACTGTCCTGTTTTTCAAGTTTTTTTGTCCTTTGTGGTGGTATCTGATTTGCCACAAATCTATACTTTTTTTTTTCTAAAAGAGATTTGGAGCGTAATTAATATCTGAACAAAAGGGCGGTGTAGAACGTAAAACCTGTAATTTTATGCACTGAATAGAAGGATCCCCCCACCATTTTTTTGTACAAGAAAAAGAAAAACTTTGCCATATGTTATACTGTGCCCGCAGCTAACATATGTGGTTACATCTAATATTGCAAATATTTTTTTTCCAAAACCATTTTTCTATTCATTATTCATTTCCTAGCAACAAGTTTAAGATCTAAAAGTGATCAAAGAAAGTTACAAGCAACCAATACTTTCCTACTTGTTTAATCGGTTTAATATCTAGTATCTGCATCTTTCAAGCTTCGTTAAAGTACTTAATTTGCTTCCAACTGGGAAAATATAAATATTCCAAGATAGGCACCCAAATGAATACTTTCTGTCCCCAAAGCATACCAATATATTTCAGCCCATATGTTTCTATATGTTCATTTGTCAATGATAAATTCAATTGTTGATCCATGCTAATTTATTGTTTATAAAAAAAAGGAAAAATTCTTTCAGTGTGTCTGTTTGATAGACTTTAATTAACACTGTGTTTTTCACTCATTTTATGATATACAAGTGAATGTTAGTAGACTGGTATTAGTATAACATTCGGAAAAACATGCAAATTCTGGGGGGAATAAGGCAAATCACACAACACTGTTACACTTTGAGTAATCTTTCTATTTGTATATGTTGTTTTTTAAGTTTTACTTTTTATTTTAGTGTGTGTACCGTATTGGATTTCCTAAGTCATGTGCTAATTACATGTTTTTGTAAACTAAGGTAATAATGACCTTTAAATTTACTTCACTAAGTACTCATTACCAGCACAGTCATTACAACAGGAATGACAGAAAGGCTCCCAGCAAGGCATGTTTTATTCACAATACTTGGAATTTTCATTCTAAACACTTTATAACAAGAAAAACTATTTATTCTTTACCTTTATAAATTCTCTGTAACATTGCCTCTTCCAAAGGCAAAAAAAATATTTCCTTGAAATCGATCTGATTTAAAAATAAGATTTAAAGTGCTGTTTAACGTCAACTAAACAAACATTGCTTTTAAAAAAACATGCAATAGAAATACACATTTTATTTTTTTATTTCAAAGTAAAACGCAAGTAAAAAGTAAGTTTACACTCTGGCTGGTATGCTTAAAATATATGGTTTGACACGTGATTTTAAAAAGTTATTGATGCACATTTTATTTTTTTAATACACATTTAATACACAGAAATACACATTTTATTTTTTTTATTTCAAAGTAAAACGTAAGTAAAAAGTAAGTTTACACTCTGGCTGGTATGCTTAAAATATATGGTTTGACACGTGATTTTAAAAAGTTATTGATGATAAATAAATGATGATAGTTATATAATATATATATAACATATATATATATATATATATATATAATTTTTTAATAGTAGTGGAAGTAGTAGTAATATGTTTTTTGAAACATTGAAATCCGATTACAAGTAAATAGATGACGCTATAACAAACCATCCTAATTCCCCTTCATTTTAATATTTAAATCTCATTAATTTGTCTTTTAAATACTATCCAAATATTTTATATTAAACATTAAATGCTTAATTACTGATATTATTCCTTCATTAAGTCCACAACTCGATAAGATAAAAGTAAATTCAGCTTGCGATTCTCCATCCTTTTGTGACTAGTGCTAATTTGTTATTGAACCAGGAACAAAGTAATTTCTTCTTGATAAACAATATTTTAGTAATAATTTTTCTAAATTTTGGGTGTATTTGTTGTATAATAATTACTTATAACTATGTTCTAAAAATGCACCAAATATGGAACTTCCACAGCAATTTTTTTAATTATTATTATACAATTTTAAATAATGTTAATAGATTTCTAACATAACATTAGTACACAAGTAAATATTTATATTCAAAGGTGTAAATGGAGAGACTGTCTGGATCTAGTTTTCTCCAGTAGCTTTTTTTTTATTTTTAACATGTTTAAAAACTTGAAAAGCTATCTAAAATAGTACAAACTATCAAAGTTTTTTTTTATTCTTGATCAATTAATAAATTAATTTTAAATGGTATAAGAACGAACAATAAATGTACTGAACAAAATGAACATTAATAGAAAAAAAGTAAACTAAATCGGAAAATCTATAATGATCTTAGTTATAACTGAGTGAGGTAAGCTTGACAAACAAAAAAAGAACAGAATGAGTTGAGCATTTCACAATAAAATCGCATCACATCGCTCTTGGCATTGAGGTTTTCACACTTTTTTAAGGAACATTTATTATATAAAAAAAATAATTATTTAAAGCATTATCACTGTAAAAGTATATTTCTTTTTTAGTTTACACATGAGTAAAGGACTTTCAGTGTCTATATAAATTATTATTAAAAATTATAAACAAGTGAAAAAGAGATTAGACAAGACAGATCATATTTACACTTCCTTTTAGATATTAGGGGCTTTTAAAGGCATACTATTCTTTAAAAAAAAATATATAAAAAACATTTGAATTGAATTGGTTTATCAAGAACTTTTTTTAAACAAATCTTGGCTGGTAGATGGATAGATGTATAAAGTAGAGGAACAAATAACATTTGAGATATTTCCTGATGGAAGTGGCTTGAAAATGATCAAAATGTGGGTAGCCTTTGGGATAATGCGTATACATCTGCCCTAAGCAGAGGCCCCTCCCGACTTCTCCGAGGTGGCTAGTGGCCAAAGGCTGCACAAGAGCTAGTTCCCCTGCACCCCTCCTCTTTGTCTTCTTTTAAAGTGTACCGTATTGTATAGTCTATCCTTTCACATTTAGCTGAGGTGTGAGAATATGCCAACAGGAGTTTAACATTGATCAGATTTTTATTTAAAAAAAAAGGCATTCCTTGTTCAACATATTAAGAACTATAAGTTCTAAATAAATATGCTGCAGAAATATCACCAACTTAGCCAATGCAATACATTGCTCAGTACGTGTCCAGGGATTTTAAAATAAATAGCTTTGTTTCTTATTAATTAAGCTTATGCCTGTGAGAATGTGTTAGAATAATGGGTCCTTTTTTTGGAACACAAGAAAAGGTGAATAAAAGGAGAAAAGATGGGAAAATATGGTCTTTTTGAGCCTCCTCAAGTGTCCAATTGCAGATCGGCATTGGTCCTGTGGCTCTAATTTTGCCCCTGTCAGATGATGTGTAAAGAACGATAGTGCAGGCGGATTCAGAACATCTGAGTTTGTGCAGTTATTTTGTTACAAGGGAAGTAGAGCACCAGTGAAAGGGGGGGGGGGGAAGACTGAAGTCTCGTTAACTTTCTATTAGTATTACAGTGGGAGGAGGTGGAATTTAAAAGGCAGTTCCAAAGGCTGATCTTAAGCTTGTTGCCAGAACCACAGAGGCTGACAGCCACTGAAAAAAAGGAGCTTCAGAGTAGATTCAAGTGTGCTAGAAAATAAAACTTGTCTTCTCCTTGGAAGTTACCTTATCCATACCCTAGTATGGAGCAACTTGACAAACCAGTAAAAAAAAACACACACCACCTTAAAGAAGAATATTCCTACTTTGTACAATCTATATATATTTTTATGTATAATAATATGTAAAATATTTTTGATACATATTTTGAGTTGGAGTACCAATCGATAAATACACGTATCCTGTGCAATCAAGGTAACCCTTAGTTCTTTCTATTGGCAGACTTACTATATGGATAGGGGCATAATGGCTTATCAATTTTAAATTATCAAATTTCTTTATATTATGTATTAACACTAAAGCCCCCCATACACCTTAAGATCGATCCATACATTCTGCATTAGATCTACCAACAACTGTGTAGTATAGTGGCCTCCCTGATAGAATACGTAGTGATTGGAGGGATTAGAAAGGTCCTCATATTACATGATTTTGGTAGAACAAAATTTGATTGTACAGAAATTGTATGGAAAGATTGTAAGGTGTATGGGGGCCTTAGGACAGTTTTACACTTTTTGCATATAATAATATTCAGATACCAGGAAACACACATTTATAGCTATTAGCCATCCTTAAAAGAAATATGAAGCATTTGATGTCCAAACCTGACTAACATTTGTTGAATCACTTACATTGCAAACTTAAATCTAATGCTAGTACATTTAAAACTGACTCTTGAGGTCAATTTAGACTTTTTAGTTTCATGAACCATTAATAAAAAATCTGCTTATATTCAAATAGCACTCAGGCTCTTTGATAGTGGATTAAAAACTCCTAATGGATGGGCGATCATTCACCCTCCTAAGCAGGAATGTCTAAGTATTGGGGGTGCTTGGTGCTGACTGATGACCAGATTAGCACAGGGTGGCTTTTAGAGGCTGATGTTTCTGTAGTGAGATACGTCTCCAACACCACTCTATGTATTAGGTTTAAATAGATTTATCGCAACATCATATGGTCCAAAAGGGAAAAAAATATTTGCTATGCTGCGTTTTTGGATGTGTGAGAGCCTTATGCTGTTTTCCATGATCACACCAGAGAGCTTAAAATGAATTGCATGCTTTGGGCTAAGTCGATTGAGGGGTGACACACGCACAAGCAGATATCAAGTTTAAACAGAGGACAGGTACAAGAATGTTTTTTGGAAGGGGGTTTCTTACTACCATAACCATATGACATCACATATAATCAAACTAGAAAATGAGTAATAGCTTTATAAAGACTTTTATATTTACTATATAAAAAATGAATACAAAATAAAATAAAAGACATAAATTGTGAAATCTTTTCGATATTTTTTGCACTTGCAAAGTGTTTCCGCACAGTCCTTATTTTCCATACACATGTTGTATGTAGATTACATTCTACATGAATTTATATGTTAAAGGTTTTTTTTTTTTTTAATCCAAGAATGAGGAAAAACATAAACAAATGGAAAGGGGTTAAAAAACACAACAGGGCTGTACTTCAAAAAACAAAACAAAAAAAGTAGTTGATGTATCCAGTTTATATAAATGATTATCTTTCTGAAGGTGAGAGCACCAACTTTACAGACAAGACGTCAGCACTCCAGGTGTCCATAAAGATGAATTACATCCCCATCATCCACTTCTATTACGTGGCTGCGGATTCAGATTGATTAAGAGCAGGAGTGATTTTTAACACTTCATTTCAAACACCCAATCAACATTGGAACTCTTCAAAATACGGTTTACCCAAGGATGTTATCAGGTATGTAAAATCATAAGATAGGGTGACGCTGTTCATTTAACAACTAGAAATGGAACTCATCATATATATATATATATATATATATATATATATATATATATATATATGCCATTTTTTTTATTTTGTGTTATTTATATTTATATCTTATTTTTATTTATTTCTTTTATTATAACACTTCATATGTTAATTATATAAATATATGAAAGGACAGGCACATTGAAACTAGCAAACTGTTTTTTTCTTTCTCCCTCTTTGTTACAGAACCCCCCCCCCCCTTTCTAATGCCGGCTTAGTAGCGATTGTAACCTGTTCCTCACAAACACATGCAACAATATACAACAGTGCAGATACACAAGCCTTCCCCTAAGGTCTGGCAAACTCCAGGGTTTATAGAACAAAATGTGCTTAATAGGCAAGGAGGGGTTTTAATGGACGTTCTCACCGGCTTCCAGATTAATTCCACTTTTATTAGGCTCCAGCCACTGTAGATCCACTGGAATGTTTAAGGCATTCTGATTTGTTCAATATTATTTATTAACTGCAGGAAATAATTACTTTCTTACTTCAAATAAGCATAATAAATGTCTCTGACACAATGCTTACTTTATTTGCGTCTGAACAATAATAAACTGCTTTGAATACAACTCGTTTAACACCCCCCCCCCTTCTCCCAATTCAATATACCAGATACTTAAAAGTAGGTTGTTTTAATTCAAGTAGCTGCTACACTTTCTACAATATACATGTTGGTATTAATTGAAGCCAAATATGTTTCCTTTGTCAAATAAACACAAACCAATAGCTTACAACAGATATCTCTCCATGTTAACTGTACCTACCTACCTAAACTTTATATACAAGTACTATGGTTCACAATTTTGTTCACTGAATGTAATTTTTGTCATCTAAACCCCCCCCCCCCCCCCCCAACATAAACAATAATAGGAACAAAAGAATAATTGCTTATAATGTTGCGTCATAAAATTATGACTATTAAAGTATAAAATTATAACAAAAAAATATTATAAAAGTATCTTATGAACAATAATAATTACGTTAGTTTGGTAATAATATTTGTATTATTGATCAGTAAATATGATACATTTTATAAAATTATACATGAAATAAAATAACTATAATGTTATAAATATTAATTGTTTAGTTAATATGCACAGAACGTACCAAACTCAATGTTTCACATGGAAGTTCAGTGTAATGTTAAAAAAAACGAAACTGTAGGTTTTCTTAGACTGTAGATTCTAAACATTAACAGTATATTTATAAATTAGGTTTTTTACCCTTGGAGTCACATCGAGCACCATCTCCAAGGCATATATTGAAACAGAAATGATGCTGATCAGGTATAAAGAGATATTGGGATTGGTCTTGCATTTAGTTTGCAGCTTTTGTAAGGAAAAACATAATAAACCAAAATAAACATTGGAATCCAGGTCCCTAACCGATTTAATAAATGATTTTCTGCCTTGTGTAATTAAAACCTGAAAATGTAAGGAACACATACAGAATGGGACATATTGTAAGTCAATCACTACATGGATCAACCATGATTTATGCCCTCAAGGATAAGTGAGTTCAAACTCAATAAATACTTTTCCTTTCATAGCTGTTATTTAGCTGCTGTATTCAGTATGCAGAAGACCTAAATATGCTAAAAGATTCCACTGATCATATGGATTTGTTTTTTCAATTGTATGTGTACAAAATTAAATCTTAACACAGCAAGCACATTTTATTACTAAGTTCTTCAGACTGGCATTTAGACATAGATATAGGCAGGGGTGCACATAAGTGGTACTCAAAAGGGGCCATAAACTAGCTATGCGTACCTGAATTATTGTTACAAAGCTCATATTCAGATAGTTGTTAGTACACATATGAGCTTTCTAACCATAATGCAGGTACGCATAGCTAGTTTTTGGCCCCTTTTGAGTACCCGAGTACCACTTATGTGCACCCCTGGATATAGGACATAAGCAAACCCCACACCTATTGATAATTATACTGGATCATGTCTTCATGTGAGGCTCTTTGTGGTCTTTCTCTGTGGTCTTCTTGCTATGTGTACATGATCCCCCTCCCAAAAAAAACAAAAATAGAAATAAAAGATAATATCTCATGCAAAGAAGTTTCTCAGTCACAGAAGTCACAGATTCCAAATTTTAAAAAATAAAAATTTTAATTACATTTTCTTGTAAAAAAAAAAGGAAAACATGCAAAACCTTGACAGTAACAATACAGAGAGGAAAAATGGGGGTCAAGCAAGACAAGATCAGCAAGTATAATACATGCTCTGCATCAAGGAACACAGTATGTTGAAAAACATTACAAGTTGCAATATGGTGAAAAACCAAACCTGCCCAATTCACTTCTACATGATTGAGGATTTCTGAGGATCAGGAGTTCTGAGTCCCTTCTAGAGGGTTTTTAAAATAATATCATATAAAAAGCCAGGGTAACTAATAGGTGTAATCATTTATTATTAACTTTTATTTTGCAACACAAGTTGACATACAGGTACAGACTATGACACAAGAGGAAAATGGATTCTTATAATCTGCTGAATAATGTTTTAAACCTCAATGAAATCTATAAGAGGCAAGTCTTGCTATTGACTTTCTAAAGAAATGAGAATATTTCGACCGCCATGGTCAACATAAACCAATGCAGTAATATACAAGTTTTATATATATATATATATTATATATATACAGTACAGGCCAAAAGTTTGGACACACCAGGTTCTCACTGAAGGCATCAAAACTATGAATGAACACATGTGGATTTATGTATTTAACAAAAAAAGGGGATATAACTGGGAAAAAAGGGGGGAAAACACATATTTTATATTCTAGTTTCTTCAAAATAGCCACCATTTGCTCAGATTACTGCTTGGCACACTCTTGGCATTCTCTTGATGAACTTCAACAGGTAGTCATCTGAAATGTTTTTCACTTCACAGAGGTGCCTTTTTGGTTATTTTGTGAATTTTCATGCTTTATAAATGGGGTGGGGACCAGCAGTTGTGTTGTGCAGGTTACTACAGCGGACAGCCCTATTGGACAACTGTTAAAATTCAAATTATGGCAAGAACCAAGCAGCTAACTAAAGAAAAACAAGTGGCCATCATTACTTTAACTTTAACTTTAAATGTGTGGAGTTGCAAAAGTGGAGTTGCAAAAACCATCAAGCGCTACTGGCACACATGAGGACCAACTCAGGAAAGGAAGACCAAGAGTAACCTCTGCTTCTGAAGACAAGTTCATCCCAGTCACCAGCCTCAGACAACGCAAGTTATCAGCAGCTCAGATCAGAGACCAGATAAATGCCACACAGAGTTCTAGCAGCAGACACATCTCTAGAACAACTAGGGAGGAGACTGACCGAATCAGGCCTTCATGCTCAAATAGCTGCCAGGAAACCACTGCTAAGGAGAGGCAACAAGCAGAAGAGATTTTTTTGGGCCAAGAAAGAAATTGAGATCTTTGGTTCCAACCGCCGTGTGAGATGCAGAAAAGGATGGATGGAGGTGTGATGGAGTAGGGGTGTTTTGCTGGTGACACTGTTGGGACGATCATTTATTTTTCAACAGGACAATGACCCCAAGCACACCTCCAGGCTGTGTAGGTGCTATTTGACCAAGAAGGAGAGTGATGGAGTTCTGCGGCAGATGACCTGGCCACCACCGTCACATTGGAAAAACGTTTCAGGTTTTCAGTTATTTCAGTTATAACTCCACATGTGTTCAGTCATAGTTTTGATGCCTTCAGTGAGAACCTTCCAATGTAAATGGTCATGAAATAAAGAAAACACATCGAATGAGAAGGTGTGTCCAAACTTTTGCCCTATACTGTATATATACGACATAAATAATATTATTCATTCGGTAGTGGAGCCAACATCCCCAATTTAAATACAAAAATCACTGGGAGAGTGAGCCTTGGCCCAAGGACCCAGATCAAAGTTTCACCCTGAGTAATCAGGGGCAAATGGGATTTTAAAGGCTCCAATGGCACGTGTCAATCAACAAGGACATGATGTAAAATATAATATCAATTTATTACAACATTAAAAGAAACAATTAGTTCATAGGCCGCAGGCCTTAGTTGATGACCTTACTAGTGGTTACAATGATATAAAATAAAAATAAAAACTTATGGTGGTAATCCGCAGATTGACAGAAACGATATAGCTCCCAACCCAATGTACATTTTGTTCTTTAGAAAATTACAGAGGTGAACAATTCCAGTCTAAGTGAGAACCTTGGGACACATGCCGCTTCACTGCTAAAATGACACCAGCATCTACTATATTACCTTTCATTTGGAATCATATGTTTATATGTTATACCAAATAAACCTGATTGGTTTCTGGACTTAGGGTGGCTGTCGTTCCCCGTTCCCTGGTGGGGACATCAAAATACCCCTAACAGTGGTGGTCACCATTTGGTGGTTCTCTAGAAAATTTTGTTTGGGCCAAAAATTGGCTCCACTAAAATTGTTCCCCTCTGTAAAACCCCTGAAAAAGTTGCTAAAGAACGAAACATACATGGGTTGGGAGTTATATCGTTTCTGTCAATCTGCGGATTACCACCATATGTTTTTGGGCCAAGGCTCACTCTCCCAGAGATATTTTTTGTACATAAATATATATATTTTGGCTTCTTTTAAATATTGGCTCTTATGGCTCAGTTGACCATGGGGCAAAGTGGTTCTTTATTTTTTTGGTGTCAAGCTACCTAAAGTTCTGTGAACAGGGGGCTCCGTACAAATCCATGGCAAGTGAGCCCGAATATTGTTTTAGCTAATAAACTTCTAGTAATTGCGATCAGGTCATACCTGAATTCTATGAGATATTCCACCTTATCTACTGTCATTTCACTCTAGATAAGCTTCCAATGGCTGTATATGATGTTGTTGCAAATTTGACTTCCCATTAAACAGAGGACTTCCCAAATTCTAACTAATGCGCTGTAACTTGGCCACTCCCACTCATTGTGATCCTTTCTAGAGATGCATCACCTATCTGCATAGTGGATCCACAAAAACACTTAAGTTCATCCTAGTTCATTAAAATGGAAGTCTCCGCCTGGATTCCACACATACTTGCACAGTCTTGCAGAAATTTGTATTTCTTTGAAAAGTTAATCCAGTTCTGAGCTGGATTAACTGACAAGGATCCTTCTGATTGTCAGGCGGGTGCTTGGCCGCGGCTGGCAAAACTGTCTATTTAGTTTTTTTTCTCCCCCTTGATACTTATTTTAAAGCAGCGGGTGTCCTGCTCCAATCCTTGAAGGACAATATGCCCTTGATCAACATTTTTTTTCTCATATTATATATACTTTTTGTTTGCAGAAAGGACATTTTTTTTCTTCAAAGCATCGCCACAGCTGGTCACAGCTGGCTGCCTGTCAATCAGACTCAGAGATGCCCCCCCCCCCTTTATTTTCAGATGAATTGCCTGCCACATACATCATCATCTCACCAATTTCTCCCCATATACAACACATGTTCTATACTCTCCTACTTACTAGGGCATACAAGTTTTTCTTACTTCACATTTTTATTTCCAATTTTCTCCTTCTCTTATTCCACATTTTTAGACATATACAATTAAAGCATAGACTTTAATTGGAAACATCTGGGTTGGGCTTAAAGTAGGTGTGGACCCTGAATGGATGTGTTTGCTATCAGTAGCCAGTCGCCATTTTGTTAATAAAATAAGTTTTAACACCGTTCACCCTTTGTTGCATCTCTGGGATGCTGATCTCCTTATATATCTTTGTAGATATTTCCTTAATACATGAACACAAGTAATTGTCGTGTGCCAATTCCTGGTTTCCTGAAACCTTTTACTGTCTAATGAGTGTTGAAGAGCCAATTAGAGTCTCTTCTGGAAACGCAATA
The DNA here is from genome assembly GCA_036250615.1 of Ptychadena robeensis. Taxonomy (NCBI): domain Eukaryota; kingdom Metazoa; phylum Chordata; class Amphibia; order Anura; family Ptychadenidae; genus Ptychadena; species Ptychadena robeensis. Next base: position 13,129,005 of record CM070043.1, read on the forward strand.
TGATAGGGTGACAACATTGTCCAGCAATTAGAAGGGTAATAGCAAGTTGTCACTATAAAAGAAATTGCCTGTACACAGATCTTCTAATAGAACTCTCCAGGTATCTTTGATATTGGAAGATTTAAGAGTTAAAAAGTATATTGAAGTGCAACACTGTTAACTTCACAGTTTTAGTCATCCAATATTCTTTCAGTAAAAATGTACTTTCCTGGACCATCATAACACCACACAGTGGGGGTCCTACTCCCTAGCAACCTATAGTACCGCATTATAAAAGAACTAAGCCCACCCCCATACCTTGCCATTCTGAACTCTATCTAATTCTTAATAATACCTTTTTGTAAATGAGCCCCCAGAACCGGACACAGTATTCTAAATATCATCATGTATAATGCCACTGTAGCTAGATTATATTTACAGCAGAATCTATGGACCTCAAAACGAATCCAGCAACTAGGCTACCTTAACTGATTCTGATTACTCCACATTGATGGCTGGAAGTTATATAAGTTCCCCATAACAACTGATAATTGCCTCCATTGCCAAGACACTGTCTAAGCCTTCCAACCACTATGTATTCTATCAGGGACATCCCGGCACTACATAGTTGTTGGAAGATCTGATGGAAATTGTATGGAGTGATCTAAAGGTGTATCTTAAGACTACATCGATGCTTAACTGGGCAGTGGAGAAATAATATCCTCTCATCACTTCCCAGCTACCATCGATCCAAACTGAACAAGGATCGGATGGCTTTCATGGATGCTCAGTACTCAAGCTTGGGATACCTCCCCAGTTTATTCTTTAAAATTTGCTGATGTCTAAACAGTGCCTCAGCAGGAGGGATGGTCGAAATTAAGAAAAATTGTTTCGATTTGAATTTTGATTGATTGATTTGATTGACTGTGCAATTTTGGCTTCAAGGGTCCAGGGTATACTACAAAAAAAGAAAGAAATAGTTTTTGCATGAATTAAGTTCAAAGTCAAGTCAAAAGTAAAAATTTCGACGTTAATTTGAACCTAATTTATACACAAAATACATGTGCTAGAGCAAAAAAAAATTTCACATGTTTCCACAGCCCTTCTCTATATATCCAGCAATCTATATCTCCAGTCCTTTTTATTTTACGCTTTTACTGAGAATATACCCAGTTAAACACACATGAAATTAGAATTGATGTACATCCTCTCACAGTTTATTATTAAACCTCTTTTTTTTAATTTGTAAAGTTGGAGTTGTAGTACTCATGTATGACAAAGGCCTATTTTGGCTGAAAATATTGACATGTTTTAGAGCTCTAATATTTCAATGTGATCTTAACATAGAGAAGAAAGTTAGTTACTGCCTATATCCAAGTGAATAAAGTCCTTGCTGTAGCTCACCTGCCATTTGCTCAACACCATTCACGGTGGTTAGTAAAGAATAGGCAACCATGAATTCTCACCATTTAATGTCCTTGAGATCACTTTTATAGAGCTATTATTCCTTACCTTATCCTGTGTACATCTTGTAAACTCTTTGTAGGATCTTCCAGTTGGCACAGTTATTTGTAGTCCAGTTTGATAGTGCCAGGTAAGATTGAAGATGTGTCAAGCTGAGTGTGCTACACAGAATGAAACATTGTCACCCCAAGATAGGGAGTGTCAGTAGATACAGTTTATCAGTAATAATTCTTTTCTGGACCCGTCCTAAGAACATCCCTAAGATATCACCTATCCTTATAAAGTAGCTTTTAAAAAAACAACGGAATACATAGAAAAGTTGTGACAAGAGTGGGAATTCATATTATCACCAAATAAAATTCTTGCTGAAATTTAAAAACTTGGTTGCCTTAATGAGCCATTTTTTTTCTCTTTACATGACCAAATTCCTACTAAGCTATGAATGTGACAGTGTACAGTTTACTGCTAGGTGCAATTTGTTTATTGGAAAGCTGACCTGTGCTATGTTCTGCTAACTATCCTGACCCTGTTTGGACCTGACTGCACTCCTGCCTTAGTTTGTGCAGCGGTGGTTGCTGTTAGAAACCACCCAGCCTTCTTTGTTTTTGGGTTTCTGGTCTTTTGCCAATTCCAGTCCCAGGACATCATCCTGTGGATGCATAAGACCTGGGGGCATTGGGATGGAGAAACTAGCCTACTGAGGCTGAGCGGGGTCTTGTTTATAGGTGAAGAGATTGAAAGATTGACATACAGTGGAGGAAATAATTATTTGACCCCTCACTGATTTTGAAAGTTTGTCCAATGA
>CM070043.1:13141590-13155799 GCA_036250615.1 Ptychadena robeensis
GATATTACTATAGCTGTGTAATCACTGCTAAAGGTTGTGCGCAACTACCCATCATCTTACAGGAAGAACAAAGCTGGCAACACACGGGTAGATATCCGTGCAATCGACCGGTGATCAATTATAGTGTGGTGACGCCACCACACTGTGTGTGGCTAGCTTTATTTTTCTTTTAGAAAATTGGTCTTCACTTTAGTGGTATGAAGTCCAGCCCAGTCCTCACCTTTATAGATGTAACAACCACACTGACAACCTCTCCTTTCCCCACCTTAGTACTCCCCTCCATTTACACTGTGATGTATTGGCTTTTCTAACTTGAATTTGGCCATGTAAGATGAAGGGACTCCATACTGGGCTTCCAAGTAATGTTTTTTTGAGTAGTAATTATCATCAGTATCACACCAGTCCTCACAATGAGATGTTACATTATATTCCTTGTGTCAGATTAGCTATATCAATGTTACAGTATAATTAAATGTCTTAAGACACAGCCTTTTCTTATCCAGCTGTGCACAAACTACGTTGTCATGTTATGTCAACTGCAGAAAGCTGCAAAGGGACAGCAGGACCACTATGCCCTTGTATTCAATTTTGCATCACTTCTGTGCTTTTTGAGACATATAATGTATAGGTCTACAGAGAGCTGAATAGCTCACTGCATTAGTGGAAAGCCCACAGAGATGCTTCATTAACCCAATTAAGCAGGTGGATGGAGAGGGCCCCTCTTATAATTTACACCTTGCTAATGAAGTGTGTGACTCTTAATCTCCTCCAAACAAAATACACTCATGGAACACAGGAGAAGGCAAGGGTGGAATTAATTAGGAGTAAAACTGCAAGATTAAAGCACAGGGAATCCTTCACAGCAACTGTAACCTAGCAGGTTATCCATTTTAAGATCTAATATACCTCGAATGCAAACAAGGTTTCTTGTGAGGCATATCTGAATAGATTGACGTGTATTATTCAAAAAGCAACTGCTAGCTGGGATATATATATATATATATATATATATATATATATATATATATACTCACTGGCCACTTTATTGCTACCTTGCTAGTACCAGGTTGGACTCCCTTTTGCCTTCAGAACTGCCTTCATCTTTCGTGGTACTGGAAACATTCCTTGGAGACATTGGTCCATATTGACATGATAGCATCATGTAGTTGCTGCAGATTTGTGGGCTGTACATCCATGATTCGAATCTCCCGTTCCATCACATCCCAAATGTGCTCTGTTGGATTGAGATCTGGTGACTGTGGAGGCCATGTGAGTACAGTGAACTCCTTTTCATGTTCAAGAAACCAGTCTGAGACGATTCAAGCTTTATGACTTGGTGCATTATCCTGCTGGAAGTCGCCATAAGAAGATGGGTACACTGTGGTCGTAAAGGGATGGACATGGTCAGCAACAATACTCAGGTAGGCTGTGATCAATTACTACTAAGGGCCCAAAGTGTGCCAAGAGAATGTCCCCCACACCATTACACCACCACCACTAGTGTTGAGCTCAAATATTCGAATTGCGAATATATTCGGCGAATATCACCTATTCAAGAATTCGCAAATTTTGCAAATATGGCGGCGGATATTCACAATTTCAATATTCGCCATTGGGATGCTTATGGGCATGGATTGCGAATATATATTCGCAATGCGAAAATAAATAGCACATGTGACCATTCATTTTGAAGGTAATTGCGAGCGATTTCACAATTGTGAATATAGAATTGAATATTAATAGAAGTATTCACGAAATATCGCGAATTTGAGTTTTGCCTATGCCGCTCATCTCTAACCACCACCAGCCTGAACGGTTAATACATGGCAGGATGGATCCATGCTTTCATGTTTTTGATGAGCACAAATCAAGCCTTAAAAACAGAAGGTATTTACACGGCCCAATCCAGCACAAATCCCAAAACTTTAGGATTTGTGCTGGATTGGGCCATGTAAATACCTACTGTTTTAAGAAGGCTTGATTTGTGCTATGCACTGCTCGAGTTGAGGGCTTTTTGATTCCTTTCATCCCTTCTCACCATAACCTTCACGGGTACTTCTCTATGAACTCACCTGTCCACCGCTCCCCCACTGACAGGTCCTCACCAGGAATTTCTTAGAGTGGTAAGAGGAGGAGAGGCGATACACTTACGTGATAGGTGTATGTAAAAGCCAAACAGGGATGGTGCCTGAGTAAGTCTCTCGCTTCTCCTCTTATCTAGTGTTGGCGGGGGGATCAGCAAACTGGTGAGTGCCTATGCTCCTACTATTCCACCAATGAACAAGGGATAATTGTATAATATATATTGGGGCACATACCCTTTGAAGCAAAGGTTATGTGCCCCATAGATATCATCAGAGGCTTTGATGATATCTATGAGGCACATAACCTATGATGATGTGGCAAAAAATGTATGGTATATGGAACAAAATGTGCATAACCATGCTACAGTCTTCCCTAATGCTTAAGGTATAATTTAAGAAAATAATATCTTATAGCTCTGCCTGCTGTATATTTTCATTAAAAATGCTTCTTTAGTGATCCAGAGGGCCGCACTTGTGGCCCTCCATATCAACTCAGTTGGCCACCACTGCTGTAAACCCTAGAGATGGTTGCACCTGACAATCCCAAAAGATCAGTAGTTTCTGAAATACTCAGACCAGCTCGTCTGGCACCAACAACCCCATTCTCAGTTTGAACTTCAGTGTTTCGTCTTGACCATGTCAACATGCCTAAATGCATTGAGTTGCCACCATGGCTGATCAACGAGCAGTTGGACAGGTGTGCCTAAAAAAAGTGGCCATTATATATATATATATATATTATATTGTGGGGGATCGCACTCAAATGGGTGCTCTCAAAGCATCAATCCATGTATCCAATGTATCGTTTTAGAGCTCCTGCCCATGTTTATTTGAGCACACCGTCCAAAACAAACTTGGCCTCGCAGGGGTTAATGACGATGCAAATAAATGAACAAAAAGAACGAAAATATCAAACCTCCTGACTTCGCACCATGCACCCTAAAGGATTGTCCAGGGTTTGGCTTTCCAGCAGCTACAGGTCTCACGCTCCCTGTAAACCCCTGTACCAGCTGCTCCAGTACCACAGGCCTGGGCCCCACACTCCTTGTGTGCCCCCTGTCTATACTCAGAAGCCGTGTCTCCAACTGCTATCAGGAGCTGTGTCTCCAGCTTCTATCAGGAACCCACTGAGACACTGGTCTCTGCTCCTTTTGTGGAGACACACCTGGCTACACTCACCTGCAAATAGGTCTTAACTGTTTAGTGGACCCTGGGGGAATAGGAAGGCCCATTCAGTTCCTTCCTTCCTATGCCATGAGTCCGGAAGCCCTTTAACCTCCCTAGCGATATGCCCGAACCCAGTTCGGGCAAAGGCACACCTGCACCATCGTATACTCCCACTGTTTCGGGCACATCGTGGGAGCTCACCTGCTCCGTCGCGCCATCTTCTAAGTCCATCGCCGGCTCTTCCGGTGTCCCGGTAGGACGTGTGACGTCACGGAGGCGGACCCGGTCGCCGGTCTTTTTTTAAAATCTTTTTTTTTTAAATTTTGAGCTGGATATAGAAATGTCTTTTCTATAATCCAGCTCAAAGTGGTCCCCGCTATCAGAAACGCTCGCGTGAGCGTCCGATAGTGGGAGCATCTTTTCTTGCTGCACACGAGCCTTCCGGAAATAGCCGAGGTCTCCGGCTATCTCCGTGAAAGCTCTCGTCTGCCGATGACGTCATCCGGCGGCGGGAGATTTAAAGGTACAGAAACGTTTTTTTTTCTTAGATTTTTTTTTCATTTTTTTTTTTTTTGATTGGATTGGATAAATGTTTTATCCAATCCAATCAAAAAAACAAGTGTAAACTTCTAAAAAAAAAACAAAAAAAATTTTTCCCCAAAATTTTTTTTTTTTCTGTACCTCTAAAGCCGGCCATAGTGCTTTATTCTGTGGCCGATTTGGCGAATGATCACCATGCGCATTCGGTGGTAATCGCTTGGTGATCAATTGCAAATGAACGCCCACCTGGAGCAAGTACTTGGCGTCAGCTACGTAATCAAACTGCGCCCGTGCCGGAATCAGGCGCAACCGCTGGCTCTCTGTGTGCTGGCTCTCTCGGTGACGTCGATGGGGGCGGAAAGGCAAAACACTGTATCACTTTTGGTACAGAAATCTGCACCTCAGTGAACCGCCAGGGAGGTTAAGAAAACTAAAACAAAAACACTCAGCAACCTAATGGTCCTGGACTCCTTCCAGGAACCACCTAACAGTCTAGTTTCACAGTGACAGATGACCAGTCTGTTACAATATATATATATTGAACAAAACAGCTACAAAGTAGTGGAGTCAGGAAAACACATCAAGTACCTTTAAAACGGCTTTTCAACGAAAGCTTGGTTGAACAGTCTGAATATGGTGGTTCACCCCTCACAGGGGACACCCAAGGCTATCCTTTAAAAGTCACTGGCTGGTCCTCCTGGATCCTTCCCCCTTCTTGCTTAAAGTCTCCCCCAAAGCCATATGATGGATTACATTTTCTGCTCTTTTGCTTTTGACCAGTCCAATCCCGGCATACCCTCAGTATGATGGCATGGAGCCCATCAGGAAAGGAAAATTACCATGAGTATGGATTCAATTTTCCTCTATTCTGCTCTTCTCTGTCACGCCTCAACTTGTCAATGGACATCAAAACTCCCTTTCCTTTCACTCTACCTGGGACGTTTCTCATGCTATGTGGAAAATGCATGCTCATAGGGACCCAGACCCCAGGGGCCCGCAGCTGGTCCCTGGAAGTCCCCTGGTGCCCTGCCATGCAGTCAAATTCCACACCCTCCCCAATACCGGCACCCTCTACATCCCAATCTGAGCCATTGTTGGTTGTGGTAGGGGTTTTTGTGTCAGCTTGGTAAGAGGTGCTCAAGGTACTGCTCCCCCCCCCCCCTTGAAGCTGAGCAGGGCCTCTATGTCCCGATCCGAGGGGGTTATAGAGACCCCCACAGGCTAGAAAAAACCCTGCACTCTACTCTGTCATATAATTTTATTGTGTAGAAGACGACTCTCAACAGTCAGCCATCTTGTTTATCCTACTAATGTATCTCCTCTCCTCTGTGTCTTGATCATTAGATAAAATGTAAAACATATTGTGGGCCAAATATAATTACACCATGGGCCAGAGTTTGACTCCTGCACTAGAGGAAGCACCTTAAGGCTGTAATTTAAATAAAGGAACTGAAATGAGGGCATGGAGAGCATGCTGTGGGGCCCGGGAATTCTTAGCTGAGGCTCTGCTTCAAGTGTATATACCGAATTTGTTCTTGGTCTTCCTCTTACAGCATTTTAAAAGGTGAGATCAACAGAAAAAAAAATGATGATGAAAATGATGATGAAATGAGGCGATTGGACATGGCCATTTTCTGCTTGTTAGATAAAAGTCTTTTTGGCAATGTGGAATTTGTTCCATTAAGTGAAATGGCAAAGCTATAATTGCATACAAGTTATGGGCAATTTTATGACAACAAAAAGCTTTTCATCAAAAGGTTGGAAAAATTGCATGTTTATATAAAGAGAACAGAGCTCAGTGGAGGCAAAATTAATGACAGAATTACAGGAATGGCGAGTGAAAAACAAATCACTCGAGCCCAGTACAGGGAAAGAAAAGACCAAAGAAACAGAAAACAGGAGATTCATTGTCTAATAAAATTCACAGTTCTCGTGATACATTATGTAGCGTATGGAGCACAGAGACCTTAAAAGACTAGGACTGTAGGTAAAGCATTCGTTTGGTGAAAATAATTTTCCTTTCATACATATTTACATGTACACGTATTTAAAAGAAGCAATGTGATCCAGTAAACAATAGTGGGTAGGCTGTGCCAATGGTATCCTGGGATGGTGGAAAATTACTTTTAAAGAGAAACCCCAGCCTAGCTAAAACAATAATGGGAAACTGGCTACTCTACTCATTACTGTGGGATGTAATTTTTTTAAAGCCTATCTTGTAGCAAGTATTTTTTACAAATTGTGTTGTACATTTAAAGTGGAATTACAGTATGGCAAAACTTACAACTCCCATATAGTTTCCCTTTTTTCCATATCCTACTTGCCCTTTTCCAAAAATACTGTGCACATTCTCCTATGTACTAGTAACATTTTAAATAGTTAGGTTCATATTCTTTTCATACAAAACATACATGTCAGCTAAAAACAGCATGGATTTTTTTAGAATTGGTGCAGCTGTCACTAAAGAGCAGTCCTGCTTTGTTTAAAAAGTAATCAAGCATATCTCCTTTCCACACATCAAAGAAGAATCTGACAACATTCTCGGCTTCAGCACAGTGTTGGATAGAATCTACAGTTTAAGTTAATTTGAAATAAAATTTAAATCTTGTAGGTACTTAATTTTCAAACAGTATTCTGTTTTTAGTTGTTATATTAAGGAAGACCTATGAAAGCAGGGGGTGAATTGTTGACTGCAATTTCCTTTAAAAACTGTAAAATTCTCTAGGGGGAATCACATCCAGGGGGACATAATGTTTGTATAAACCTTCAGAGAGACCACAGCTTCACCACACTGGGTCCTTCTGTAACCGAATGATGGCAAAGGCTAAGCTCACAGCAGCACAGTGATTAGCTCTGCTGTGTTTTTCAGATTTTTCCTGCCTAAAATAATGCTTATGCAAGTGTTCAAAGAGCTTCTATAGAAAGCAGAACCTCTTTGTGCATCAATATGAAGATGGATGAGCAAAGGAGGGCTTACTATTTTAAGTTAGATTAAAACAAATGCAATGGGGACCCCCCTAACCAGTTCATAGCTAGAGCCCCTTTTTACATAAGGTTTAGCAGGCCTGGACCATACAAGACCCCCTCAAGGCATAGCCTAGCAATGTCTGAAAAGGGAAGGAGGGGGCGATAAAAAGGGGATGAAAAAATAAAAATGGGAATACAACCTAACCGTTTGGGGAGCACCTCTGCTTTTGACAGACTCATACCTACGTACCCTTTATTAACCTACTTTAGGATTTTTGCTAATACTACAGCACGTGCTTAACCTGGTGGGTCAAGACGTGTGATCTGCTGGCTCCCCGCTCACCTGAGTAACCCATAGGTCGTTTGCCGCGACCTCCATACTACAACTAGTCATTTCCAACAACTGCATACTTACCACTCTTTGTATCCCTTGATGAAGAGATCGAAACGTGCGTCGGGATACTTTCATCTTTATGAACATCTGATGATTCTCTCATCATTTGGTGGTATGACAGGACTGTTATCCGGAATGACCCAAGGACAGTGTATTCTGTTACATGTATCGGACACTGTTACCTTTTAACATATGGACGCTTATTGTATTTTATTGAATCTTTTCATAAACAACATTTCGTCTATTACCTCAGATATGTTTATTTGAATGTGGTCTAGCTGACCGTTAAAGTCCCCTAGCCTCCAAGTTGGAGGACATTTGTGTGGTGTCTATCGTCTGTCGACCATTACAGTCTACAGTCGCAGTGATACCCTTATCTTCTCTCTATTGAATTTGTTGGTCAGTTTATGGTGATAGGGAATCTATTTTTAATAAATAAAAGGCCAGAGAGTAACCGGTAACTGCACCTGCTATACCTATGGTTAACCACCCTTAAAACTGTCTGGCTAATGTGGCACATCACAGTTGATGGGTGGTTATTGCAAGCCTGGACGATCTGGAAGTGGAAACAACGCATTCCCAACTGACAGTGTGAATGGTACCTAAAGCTCAGAGCACCTTTTGTTGTGATGAACCTAATATGTCTTGAGCTGATTAAAAATATCAAGGTTCAGGTACATGGGTGCATCAGATTTGGCATACCGAACGGATTTGTTTTTGCTGTATACATAACCTTTGCAATTCACTGGCACCTTTTAAAGATGTTCAAAAAAAGGGAAGAAATAGTCAAGGTAAGTTGTGACAAACCTCTTAAGACTAACACATTATAACATCTGGTAAATAACAGCAAGGGACCTAGAGTGGGTGGGTTTGTGAATACCTGCATTACAGATATGAAATCAAAAGGGGTTCCCAGGTTATTAGACTTCTTTTTAAGATAGTGCTGTACGTCTTTTGAGGCTTACTTTTCATTTTTAATTGAAATATATCTTTAACTTGTTGAATTCTGCTGGATACTCAATATTAAGCTTTGTGTGAACTGATCCTTTAAGTCTTTCCATATTTCAAGAGTTGCAATTGTGAATAGCAATGATCTCCAATGAATTTATTCCTCCAAGGAGACTGACAGTCTCCCTGTTCTTCGGTCAGACAACTTCTGACATATGACAAATGACTTGCTCTTTGATTACCAGTACTGGTGGGAAACTTTCAGGACAGAGGAGTCATGGGTTTTGTACTCTTCCTAATTACTGACCTTGTTAAAGTAAGTGGCTTGATTTGAACGGGATGATTTGCAGATCTAGAGAAGAGATAGATGGTGTTTTCTGCTCAACAACGAACCAGGGTCTTTTTGATCCCATGCTATCAGCCTTATCCGGGAGCTTCATGAGGGAGAAAGGATCAGGGCTGCTGTCTGGTGTCCATAATTAATCCTGGAGACTCTGCAGATTTAGGACCATTGTAACTGCTTTCAAATTAAACAGTGGCTATCAGCGTGTGAAACAGATACCATATGTTTAATGTATTATTGAAATTGTATAGGCTTTTGTACTGTCAAATCGTCTGAAACTCACATGAAGAAATATTTTCCTACCCTTACAACTGCGCATGTGCAGATAGCCCTAATTTTTAAAAATTACAGGGTGTCAAGTTTAGGGGGGGTTAGGGTAAGTGGTGCTTGACTGTAGTGGTGAAATTTAGCAGTTGGGTGCTAAGTTTAGGGTGTTAAAATTTGTCTAAACTCGCCAATCCTCTAACCTTAACCTTCAGCCCCCCTCCCCAAACCCCATAACTACCGTAAGTCGTAAGATTAACCACGTAATTCTGAAAAAATCTCATAAAATGGATTGAAAAGTGATCGGACATATTGGTCATATTTGCTCCATCGTACAAGTGTCTGAATGGTTTTCTAGGTATTTCCATCGATCTAACAATTTGTATGCAATTGTACTAAGGAACATGCACACAGATCCCAGTAAAGGAATCGATCATGTTTAAATCGATGACACTTTGTTATGGAACGATCACTGATGTTAGACTTACAAAGAAATAGATCCGTGTGTGGCCAGCTTCCGACATACATTCTAAGAACAACTGTCATATGTTGGCTTTTGGGCAAAGTTCTCCCACCAAAATAAGGACATTTATTATAACAGATCTTGCAATTTATTGCCTTAAGGCCAAAATAAGGTTCCATTGGTAACCTCATAGATGGTATGACACTATTATTTGATGTAATGCGTTTTCTTTATTGGACTTTTACAATTTTAAATATTGCATTTGAAAATGTAGATACCATTTGCAAAGCGAAAAATACAAGGTTGGCTTACTACTGTGAATAGTCTGTCTTTTGAATAGACCTGAATAAAAGGATATTAGATTATGCACAGCTAAAAGAGTCTGAAGAGGGGAGATCCTCCCTCTCCCCTCCCATTTTTTAAATCTTAGACCAGAAAAAGCAGAGGGTAGTGGTGGAGTTTTTTTACTGTAACACACAGTAACCTAAAAAATAATAAAGCATCTGTGTATGAACTTGGCAAATTGAGAACAAGTGGTATATGAAAACTTTGCACAAAAAATGTTCAGGTTCTTTATTACAGAATAGCTATTTACACTGGATATAAGGCAGAGAAGAATTATTATGTTTGAGCCATTGTTCAATATATTCCTAATAAAGGCAGCAAAGGAGTAAGTACTCTGGCCATGCAGCTCTAGGGTCCCTGGTTATAATCTCGGCATGAGGCACTATCTGCACGTTCTACGAGTGTCTGTGTGGGTACTCTGGTTTTCTTTCACATTCCAAAGTCATACTGGTATTTTGCAGTCAATAAGATGCACCATGTGATAAGATGCCCCCCTCACGTGTGACTGACACTCAGTGGAGAAAAAGAGCAGACTACCTTTTCTCACTGGGCAGAGAGAATGAAGTAAGCGCAGAGCAGCCAGCAGAGAAATGCTGGTAGCTTTGCGGTCACTTCACTCTCTCTACCTAGCGGGCAAAGCGTATGTAGTCAAAGCCACACACAATGGAGCATGTTTGTGCTCTTTGTTTACACTGTGAGTGTCAGCTGCGGTTGTACGGTTCTTCCCTCTAACAACTTCCTCACCTCGTACACGGCTTCAGGTGCACAGTTCTTACCACTGACGGCTTTCCATCCTCCTGGTCTCTCCCTGATATTAGAGGGGTTGGGGTTGTGTCTAATATGCATGTCTTGAGAAAATTAAGCATATATATATATATATATATACATATACAGTATATATATAGTTTGATTTGTAAAGAAAAATATTTCTATGTATGGCTACCTCTTTGGGATCTATATATATATATATAGCCTTTGTTGGGAATAGGAGCCTTGAAACTCTGATTAAGACTGCAATGTTGCTGAGAACTACTTATCTTATGCCAAAGATCACGATGGGCCTGTCAGAAAGCCATTATTTCCAATGGTTTGTGTTCTTTCACTACATACAGTTTTTTAAATGCCCTATGGAACATAAGCTGAAGTCTGTTGTTTCTCCTGAAGGAAACAATAGCGCTAAGATCAGTACTGCATATTATGGACCTAGGAGCACAGCAGGCTCTTGGTTTATGTACAAATCCTATCAAATCCTGGCATCGTTCCTCCTTTACTCCTGGTAATTAATCTTTTCATGAATGCTGTCACATTTGGTGCCATTTCATTAAGCAAAACAAAAGTTCTCAGTAAATCATTGATATGTTGCCTCTTGTTTTACTTATGCAAAAATGAAACCCCAAATTAGTACTTTTTAGACTTAATCTGCTGAGAAACAATCCCTATCTGGTCACTGAAGCTTTTTTTGGCTAAAATGATTTACCCTTGGATAGAGATATTTCACCCTCCTTCCAACAAGAGTCAACTAATCATTTTGCTCAGGGGCTGATGGATAATATTATACATTTAAAATTTATCTTTGCCATTATCAGTGCTCTTCCGTGCTGCCCAATGCTCTGGAATGTGGGCAGGAGCTCTATGTCACCCCATACAATGCAGGATCCGCTTTGCATAATATGTTAGAACACTTGACACTATTGAACAGTCTTCAGTGGAGTGGTTATATAAAAAAAGAGAAATAAGAATATGTATCATGTACATTATTTATCTATCATCCAGAAAAAGCATAAAAATTCATTAATCCTTTAAGTGGGGAGCAATATAAACATTTCTCCTTTTCTTTTTGAAATATTATATTTGTGAATATGTTTGACCACTGATGATCACATGGCCAAGAACCACAGTGTTTGGTTCGCAATTCGCAAGAGAAACCAGCAGTCCCAAATGAAAATGTGCTCTGCAAACAACATCTTTCTGCACTTTGTAGTACATAAAATCATAAGCAGACATCAAGCACCCAGTTCAAAATTGAGGAATGGAGAAGACACGTCATGGATTAAGTTGGTTAAAAAAAAGTAAAAATTATAAAAAGATATTAAAGGAAATCCACAATAAAGAAACCTAAAATTAGGAACAGGAAATATGAGGAGGTCCATGATCTACAGTAAAAAAAAAGTAGAAGACTTGCTTTAGGTGCAAATATGGTAGTTCCCACTGAGAATTTGAAATAATTAGACATTTCATGGTGGGACAGGTATATTGTTTATAAAGTGGAATTTCTATAACAGTTATTATTAATTATTTAAGCAGAGAGAAACCCTCTAACTAGATCAGGTGCTGCTGGAAAAAAAGGAAAACCAGAAATAGGTATTCTTTTTTAAACTTATATAAAATTTTTTTTTTTTGCAATTTAAGAAAAAAAAACAGAATTATAACTGGCTGCCTGACTAATGAAAAGAAGAATGATTTGTTGACAGTCTAGACCAGCCATGGGCTATTTATGGATTATGGGCCATATCCGGCCCATTTAGTCTTTAAATTCGGCCCTTGGTGTCAAGATGCTCTGACTCCCCTCTGCTCGTTCCCTGCAAGAAGTGGAGATAATACCCAGAGGATTATTGTTCTGGTCTCTTCCTAGAGGCTGTAGTTCATTCATTTCTCCAATAGAATGTTTACGTTTACTATCCACATGCTCTATTTTTTATTTATTCATTTAATCCCCTGACAATGTTAATTTCTTTAAGCAATAATTTAGACAGTACAATGTTATTTGTGTAAATTTCCCACCCAGACTGGGAGGACTTGGGACACCTATGGCAAGCAGCTCTTAAGGGCTCTAGGTTTGGCCCCTCAGTCAAATTTAAAAACATTGTGACCCATGAGTGAAAATGTTTGCAACATAGAGAATAAACTATTAAAATTATTTGGTATTTTCTATTTCAGTAAATAATACTTTTGATCATTATCTTGAGTGTAGAGTCAAAGCCAGGAGTTTCATAGCCAGGTAAGAGCAATCCTCTTGAACCCTTCATATTACCACCTACCCTTATGCCTACTTCTCCAACTAATTCCTTCTGTATCAGGCACCGGAGCCATAAGAGATTTCATCTTTTTTTAATATACCAAATTGTTCAGCCTTCCCTACATGAAAGATACACTTTGTTAAACATCTCCATTTTTCAATTTGATGGCTTGTGCAAATAAATCATTTTTGTATCCTTTATTATATACATTTTAGGATTTTTCTATGTTACTAGTGTAAATCATAGTAATATATACTCGTTATATATAATAAACAGCAACAATGAGACAACAACATCCCGTATACAGGCTTGTGCCATGCTGTTATTAGTCAAATTGTTGAGAGCTTCAGTGTGGACTACAAAATTTTGTGGACTACAAAATATCTTTCCCCATGTTGTGGTAGAACAGACAAGGATGTGTACAGTAGACTTATCCTCTTTGGGGTATGCCTTACCACCTTCAGATAAGAAGAGTGCAACTAGTATGACCATTAAGTGAACATAAAACAGCAAATTCTGAAAAAGAAATCAAGGCTGTCAACACATCTAAGGATGGCATTTTTCATTCTTATTGATACATCTAAAGACTATTTAAGTTTATGTGCAACTAGAAAGAACAGCCAATATAGTTTATGTGAGCCAAAACTTTCACAATTCCAAAAGGTAAAATTTTCATTGACCTTTACAAGTTAGAAAACTTAAAATAAGCACTATGGTTGCTTGTAACAGATTGTGTGACTGTTGCACAACAATCCTCTCCAAGTGTGTCACTAATTTAATTTTTTTTTTATTGTATGGGCTTGTATAAGATGCTCCAGCTGTCATGTGCCAGTCATCTGTCTGCGAACGATCACTAAGCCATGCTAGGCTAAGACAGGATTATAAAATGAATGGCCATGTGCTTTAAATCTACTTATTTGCCTGGTCTGAAAGAAGCACACCCTGAAAATTTCAATTGGGACAGCACACCATCTTGCCATAGACTCACAAGGTCCCCATTGATTGGTCAGTTTTACTGCATCAGGCTGCCTGTATTGACTGACACCTGGTCAAACTAGCACGTGCCTAACCCTTCCACCCTTCTGCTTTCCCTATTACTTGGTGCATGCGTTGGAGACAGGGCACGTGCAACAGTCTGGGGCATATGGCCGACTTGTGCTTGTACCAAACAGAGATGGCTGAAGCCAAGCAGTCACAACATTGTCATTACAGCAGATGGGAAAAGCGTGGCATTTAATTTTTAGACAGATGCCACCTCCTATTTCCACCTGCCTTGAACTTGGATATTGTACAGCATGATTCGTCTGCTTAATAATTAAGCACAAAGAAGCCATTTACAAGCAGCTTCAGAGCAACCGTACCTCACCATGCATGTGTTGTCATCTACAACAATGCCTCAGTGCAACTGACCAAACAGCCAAAGACAATTAATGAGTCTTCTGTACTGTCTATTTTGCATATAGACTTAATTGGGGTGTTCTAAAAATAATGGACTGTTCTTGTGATTTTTATATATATATATATATATATATATACACACACACTTAAGATATTCTAAATATAATATTAAACATCAGAAAAAATGAATGAGCGCAAAATCAGATATCCTGATGCAATATTGTATCTACAGGGAGTGCAGAATTATTAGGCAAATGAGTATTTTGACCACATCATCCT
>CM070043.1:13161657-13181836 GCA_036250615.1 Ptychadena robeensis
CAGGTTGTTTCAGGTGGAATTCACACAGGCATTTAGCAACCATGTTGTTTAGTGCTCTCCTTCTCCCCTCTTATGTTCAAATCACATTGACTATCATTGTAAAAATCCTTTGTGCGGATTTATTGCGTGAAAAAAAAATTTCTTGGGAGTTTTGCCATGGATCCCCCTCTGTCATGTCAGTGTCCAGGTGTTAGTCCCCTTGAAATAACTTTCCCAACACTATTGTGGCCAGAAAGGATCCCTTTGTTTTTTAAAGTTCGTCTGACCATTGAAGTCTATGGCGGTTCGCGAACTTTTGCGAATGTTCGCGTCCGCCGTTCGCGAACATCAAATTCCAGGTTTGCGCCATCACTACCAATAAGTGATCATGTGTGAATGAAGATCCTGCCCCACGGGTGTGGTTATGCTCAGGTACCATGTATAGCCTGGACTGAAAAAAAATGGGCAAGAGATTGATTTAAACTCATGTTGCTCCTTGTCTAAGATCATAAGATTTCATGTTCTGCTTCATTTAGTCTAATCAGCAGAGATGTATTAAAACCAATTAGGAAATTCCTCACATTTCTCAACTTTTCACCTGCTATTTTATTGATACAATTAAAAGCTTATCATAAGACTCTCATTTGTATGAGATGAAGTACAGAGTATACGCAATGTCAATGCCGTACACCTCATGCTGCTTGAAGAATACGTTAAAGCCTGGCTAAAATATTCCTTTCCATTGTCCTCAAATACTGCTGGACGCCTAGATGCAGACCACCCACTAAATGCTAGCTTTCATTTATTAGGTGACTAACAAGAATATGACAAATCTAAGAGAACCTTAGACAGAAAATAACAGAGCAAAATCTAAGCTCCAGATTTCAGCCTCTGGAGATATCACAGGGACAGGAAGTGAGGATATATGTCCACAATGTCTACAGAGAATAATTAAGTCCTGACAATGGTTCTAATTCTATCCCTACATAACTACTAAATACTTATTGTATTGCATTTTCTTTGTTGCAAGCTGAAATAATCATATTACAGTGCAGTGGCATCACTAGCCCAGTGCGGAGAGTGCAGGCCGTACTGGTTGATATCATTGCTAGTGGAGACATCAAACTAAAGGACATGCGATTCAGCAAGAGGACTCCAATCTTTCACAAGAACTTAGCTGTCAACTGCAGGACTGTAGGATAGTCTTTGGCTTGCCTTCCCCCCTTGGTACAGTCTCTTCATCTGCATCTCAAGAGGTTTGCCCTTTGGCCATACAGCACTAGTGCCCTCATTTCAAACCTCAGTCTGGGCCCTGCAAGGAGTTTGCATGTTCTCCCCATGTCTGTGTGGTTTTCCTCCCACACTCCAAAGACATGCTCATGGGTTAATTGGCTTCCCCCAAAAAAGTATCTCTTAAGTTACACATGACTGTGCTAAGCTAGCCATACATGAGTCGACTTTTGCATGATCTAAACAGGTCGATTTCACACTCGATTCCTGGCCGATCGATCACCAGGCGCGTGCACGCCGATCGATCGACGAGGAATCGAGTGCAGCCCACCTTGACCGATCGACCCCGACCGATCGACATGGCCCCCAAATCGGATCAGCCAGGGAACCAACCTGTTGGTGTTTTCTGATCGATTGGGCACACATCAAGGGGCGTTAACATTTGTGAATCGATCGACTGGTAACAGAATCGTCCAGGAAACGGTGGCCTAAGGTGGTAGGCACAGACTTGTATGGTCGATCGATCGACGCCTGTGACTTCACCGGAATCAATTGGATTGTCGATCGATTGCTCAGGAATCGACACGTGTATGGCTAGCTTTAGATTCGATCCTGTTGTGAGTCTAACAACAATTAATCGTACCACCACACAGTTTAATTGAGTTTAACATGATCAATTTACAAATGTACTATGGAGCTAATGCCCTGTGCATATTTACAATCACAATTGTATTCATATATACGATTGTAATTAGGATTGTAAGCAAATTGATCGAAAATACCTATAAAATCGTCAGATATTTGTATGATCAAGCAAAATGTACCAACATGTCCGATCACTTTTCTGTTTCAATATTTTTATTAAGTTTTCAAGTTTTAAACAACAAAAAACAGGAAACATATATATAGCAGAATAGGGCTAAAGCCCATGGTGCATATTCTTCCATCAGAGATAAAAAAACATCCAGAACAATTATAGTAAACAACATTAAAATACAATTTGTGATGTAAGCAGGACAGGAACCGCAAGACCAGTCCCAAATCTGGGGGCCACCGGTATTGGCCAAGGTGCAGGTACCTGGGGCAGAATGGAGTGTGCAGAGATGCTGCGATGGGAACAAAACTAAGCTACCTTATAATAGCAAAAAGAAAAGGTGAAAGAGGAAGATGTACACCTAGTGGGGCCAAGGTAAGTAAGCAGTCCAATCACTTTTACGATAGATTTTTTGTATGATTTTAATCACTTAGGGTGGATTGTACCAGGTGTCGATTGGAAATATTGAACTATATATGGCCACCTTTAGTTAATAAACAGTCATGGCGAAATTGTTGGCACCCCAGAAATGTTTCCAGAAAATCAAGTATTTCTCACAGGAAAGTAAAGCTAGTCATACATGGATAAATTGACATCAAATCAATCATCAATTCGATCGAAGTTTCCGATCATTTAATTGTATGTCGATTGTAATTCAATCGAAGTACACACCACATTGAGTATGCAATCAAAGCCCGACTTCGATTGAATTTCATCGTTTTTAAACGTAATCAAAAAGCGATTGTCACAGAGTGATCAAAAAGGGACTATTGATGTTCGCCATTACATCGCCATTAGATCACCATTACATCGCCATTAGATCACCATTACATCGCCATTAGATCACCATTACAGCGCCATTACATCGCCATTACAATCGCCATTACATTGCCATTAGATCACCATTACATTACAAATTTGGGTCCAGATTTTGTTGAGGCCCTTTAGCCTTCATGATTGCTTCAAGAGTAGGGTTGTTTTCTCAGTTCTGGGACCCAGGTTGGGTTGAGACACATTCAGCCTACATGATGCTTATGATGAACGCATGCATGGTAGGCGTTCTTGAAAGGCGTTCTTGAAGGACAAGAGAAACCTTTGTGGTTCTTTTTGTTGACTTTAATGTAAGGTGAAGGAAAAAGGTTTGATTAGGATTGACACTGCTAACCCTTCACTTAATGCTTAAACACCCCAAAAATATACAGTACTATATAAAGCATTGTACATGGACTACAGTGACAGGGCAATGGCTGTTTTCCTTCCCCTCGGCGATGACAGACACAAGGCAATTTGTACATACATGCATTCCAGCTTTGTGCAATAGAGGGAAAATGGTAAAAAAGGATTGGGCAGGGGCTTAGTTCCGGGATTACCATGAGACAGTGGGTAATTATTGAGTGGTGTTGCCTTAGCGCTGATTAATATCTGCAAGGTTTTTCCTTCCTTCAGAGGAAAGCATTGATAAAGATGAAGCATGCTGCTCAATGTCCTCTATGCAACATAAAAAAACAACACATTTCAATCTAACAGGATCACATCCCTCTTTGATCACAATCTGTTACCTAGATGTCTTTTCAAATTAATCAGTCCTCCTGTTTGTTTAGCTGCAGCCAGTTTGTACTTCGAAATTAATAAATGTACCAGGAGCCACGTAGTACATAATTACATTGTACAGTTTAATCTCTACAAAATAATAATTTTGACCTTCGACTTTAGGCTGAGCTATAGTTGTCGCAATGAGCCTTCTGCTAAACAGTTCATCTTGACTGACTGCGCAAGGGGTGATAATGTCTCCCTAACATCTGCTTTCAAAATTAAAATGATGTCAAAGAATATTTCTGTCACCTAGAAATAAGATTTGGTGTTTACATGAGGCCATGACCTATATAACATTTTGTCTAAAAGGAAAATAAGAGGCTACGTTTAATATAGAAAGTAAAGTTTGCACACCACTAGGGTTATGCTACATCTGGTTCTGCTGGATTGGTCCATATTCTGCAGAAGGGCACACAGGTTGGTTCCTTGAAAGGCCAAAAAACAATCATACGGTTGTATGGTGGATTAAGGTCTTCATGTTGTCACACATCTTTGTTAATGGACACTAATTGTCTTCATATATTCTTCTACTGTAGTTTCAGCTCTGCATACCATACACCTTTTTTAACCTTCCACCCCTTCTTAGAGGGAAGGTTTAAAGTGGAGTATAGTGATGGCAGAACTTTTGGCGGATCTGACTTTTAGAATAGTCCAACGTCCGCCTGTTTGCGGGGAGATTCAAATTCCCCGCCTGTTCGCGGGGAGATTCAAATTCCCCGCCTGTTCGCTGGGAATTTGATTTGGTAAAACTGGAAGTGACGTCAGTGGAGGATAGTGCCACACACCTGAACTACCCACACAGTCCTTTTTTTAGTGAACTACTATTGTGTGATCCTCTAACAATGTATTGATTTGTTCCATATTTTGGTTCATTGTTAATAAAGACCTCTTATATTTAAAATAACCGTATTCTGACTCTTTGTGCCTGCAATGCCAGACTATTAGTACATTTCTGGGTACTTACCTACCTAGGTTTAGGGTAATATTTTCTTCCATAAATAGTCATTAGTGATTGTTTCAAGCAGTGGCATTACTAGCCAGGTGCAGGGAGTGAGGTTAGCACTGGGTGACACCATATTATTCCCAGAGGAGGGGTGACACCAACCTTTCTAACCAGACATTTTTTCTGTAACAAAGAGCATGAGCACTTTCAAGTCAGCAATAGAATTCCCATCTTTCCTAAGAACCATAGCTGCAATATCTTTGGCTTGATCCCCCCTTCCTAGTGAATAGTACAGTCTACCCCCTTAAACACGCATTCAGGCATGGGCGATTTTGTGGACGTTCGAGCGCCGTGTGCGTTTGCTTGGAGGTCGGTCGCATAATGAAGGCGCTCACCTGGAGCGATCGATCGGAATAGCCCCACATAGGAATCGATCAGAATAGTCCCACAAGTCAGTCACACAACGACCTGACTTGGTGGTGATGTTACAATGCTGTGATCAGTCGCTAGTGGAACACCTGGGAATCTACCGCGTATCCAGTAGCTTTAGACATGCATGCTTTCTACTGGTGAAGGTTTGGCTAAGGGGGGCAGTTCTCAGAAAGGGTCACCCCTTCCTGCAGCACCAGGCCTGGATACCTGGCTACACACATCTCTGCATCCTTAGTATCTCTTTTGTGATGTGGGGATGATCAACATTTCAGTCTTCTTAGTAGTATGTGATAGCCCTATGCTCCTGTGGATTTTATCTGTACACAATTTGACACTTATATTACTAGCAACATGTCATATACAATACTATGTGATGATACCATACCTAGTCATGCCTAGTGGCACCCAACCTAGTGATGCTATTCGTTTCAGTCACCAGTTTTTAGAATTAAAAATTCAGCTCTAAGTGGTTACGTTTTTGGATATTTATCTTGATTATTCACCATTTCCAAGGTTTGTAAAACAAAGCTAAAAAGATAAGATAAATGACACAGTCCATTGAACTACCTCTTGGTAAAGTCTGTGGAGCTATTTCTATATAGAGTCAATGTTGTCGGTTACAGCAGGGGACTGTATAGAATTATAGTGACATTAGGACAGTTTACTATTTTGTACTATTTTTTATGTTTTTGTGCTGCTGTCATCTTAACGATTCTTTACCAAGTTCAACTCAATTCAAGATATGAATTACTTTCATTACCCAGGCCAAAGGTGACATTGACTTGCCTTCTACACTTAGCTGTTAATTGTCTTTGGATCTTGTGAATTTTTCAGGGATTTTTTTCCAGCAAGGCTTGACAGCATTCTTGTCAGAGGTCTCTGTATCCAATGGAATCACTAATAACCATCAAGTAGCGTACTGGCTGTGAAGTACATTCAAGTAATGTCAAGTTTCTGTGAGAAAAGGTGGTGAGGTTCAAATGCAGAAGAGGTGAAGGTGCTTAAAACAGCAACCGTCAGTGAAGAGGGTCACACAGCCGTGTGTGTGAAAAGTGCTAAGGGGGGGGGGAGTCTTTGGATACAAATGCTTAATTGTCTCCTTTTCTTTACTAATGTTCATTGTAGGCTGAAAGAGACATGTAGCCTATAGCACAACTTTTCCCGCCAAAAAAGGCAAAGGTCCTGCACTCGTGGTAAAAGAGTTTTCTTCAAAATCTTTATTATTCGTTCGATAAAATCATGAAGCACATGGAAGGCACAATCATCCCTGGGGGACTCATTCTCTGACGTGTTTCATCCCATTAAGATTTCAGGACTTATTCTATGAATAAGTTCCAAAATTGGAAAAGTTAT
Organism: Ptychadena robeensis; assembly: GCA_036250615.1. NCBI lineage: Eukaryota > Metazoa > Chordata > Amphibia > Anura > Ptychadenidae > Ptychadena > Ptychadena robeensis. The sequence continues at coordinate 13,168,002 of CM070043.1, forward strand.
TGAGGCAGCAGGGTTTCTGGTTATAACAGACTGATCAGGTGGTTGGGGTGAAGACAAAATTAACTGCCCCCATACACGTCTAGATTTTCCTTTCAATCAACTTAAAAAGAAAATTGTTGTGGGGTCAGGGAAATCGGTGATTGATTGTCATCTATGCCAACTGTAGTAGCAGATATTTGCAAAAAAATTTTTTGATCTACTGAATGCGTAATTGAATTAAGATTCAATTTCAATACAACAGATAAAAATTTTCCGATCATTTTTCGATTGAAATTTTCCCAATTTTAATTGTTTTAGGTCAATCTTACCATGTGGGCTGCCATAGATTTTCAATCAATCAACAAAAAAAATTGATTGAATGAAGTTGAAACTTTTTGTGCATACACTGTATGGCACGATGTTAACAATTGTTTACATAAAGTACAGTCACAAAGTATTCTGGGACTTGAATATATTTAGAAAACAAATATATTGTTCTGTAAGCAAAGACATAAGGAGAGGAGTACTGGTAGGGGAAATACACTGTATATATCTTTAGGAAACAGGAGGAAACAGACCTCGTCCTAATATTTATCAGACACTTGCCGTCCATCTGTTGGAGCTAGATCCAGAAGGATTTTCTGTTAATCCCTCAGACCCATCTGCAGGGGGCTGGTACCACTGACCAGAAATCTAGACTAGATGAGGTTTATTTCATTTAAAAAATAAATGCCAAAGAGGTTACTGGAAATCACTGGTAGAGAGGAACAGACAGCGTATTGCAGGGCTCCTTTTTGTTGATTTTAGTGCCAGCTTCCTTAATAACGACTGCGGTTTGTAGGGGAAATGAACTAGAATTCTCCACATTAATCAGTCTTTACCAAAATAACTTGTTTTTGTTTGAAATGACGATTTGGCATGACTTACATACTATGATAAGCTAGCCCAGCATTGCAAAGCCATTCCGTTAAAACACTGTGTTTGATATATTCACATATGGTGGATATTTGTATATTTGTGCGCATTGCGAATGTATATGTGCAAAACACACAGTGCTTGTACTGGCTAAGATCACAGGATAAAGAAGCTGTAAAGCTGCATTGCTAATAATTGCGAACAGGCACGCATGATGAAAGGCAATAGAATACAATAGATAGGCAATAGAATACAATCGAATAAAATTTTACGGAATTCTAATGTTCCTTTGTTTATTCGTGAAATTACGCGAATTCGAATATATCATATGCTGCTCAACACTAGACATTAATTCAACATAATTCAATGGTATGCGTTGTTTGATGCGTTGATCCGTTCATGGTAAGAAAACAAACACGAATAAAATGGATACATCACAAACGCATCCTTAACGCATGGGTTGCGTTTATTGGATCCATTAATGCAGTGCATACTTAACGCATAGTAGAGTCATGGCCTAATGCTCATATGCTGGAAGCCGGGGCTCTTCTATGGTACAGTGATTCTGACTCTAGGCAGGGTATTGGCAGCCTCACTTACAACACAGGGCTATTGGCTTTGCATTATGCTCAAAGATAAAACAAATATTTAAACATAATCTGGATCCGGACCGTTTAGCTTTCTTTTGTGGCTGTTGTTAAAAAGATGCTCCCCTCTGCTTGTTCTCTGCAATGAGTGCACATAGTACCTAGAGGTGTTCAAACATTGCCTTGGGGAAGATGCAGTGACATGATCATGACACTGGATGCATCCTCACGGTGACAACAGTCTCTTGGGCTCCTCACTAACAATGCAGGATTGCTGGCCCTGCATAATATACATGTCTGCAATTAGTAAAGTAGACAGATTAGTATTTTTGGGAGACCAGTCATGTATTTGGCACTGCAAAGGATAACTGAACAGTTGGGGGTTTGGTATAGCAGGTCCTGAAACAAAGAAAATATATCAGTTAGGTATTAACAGGATGCACCCTAATGGGTCCCACAATGCCATCTTTGTACCTTTTTAGCTTTTTTGTCCCCCTTTTCATCCAGCAGCAGATCGTAGCAGAGGAAGAGCCCTGAGCGTCAGTCAGCTCATATAATACTCAACTTCCCTTCGGCCCTGACTCTCTCTACTCCCTATGATGGGTGTTATGCGTGTCTCCTCATTGTCCTCACTCACTATGCAGGGATATATGCTCTAAGTTGTTAAAGATGACTACATGCCACAGTTCTGGCTGGATAGAGGAAGTGGCTATATTTTTACATATATATATATATATGGACATAGAACAAGCATTTAAACCTGAAAATGTCTGGTTGGTTCCTGCACAACGTGAAATTTGTGCTGAACCTGGATTTCAGCTTTAAGTTCAGATATATGGTAGGGAGTAGTCAGATGAGGAGCTGATGTTATATTATTTAGCATTATGATGAACTCAGGTACCCTCCCAGTGCTTCATGCCCACTCTATATCTGTCTCCTTGATAGAGCTGGAAAGGGGGTCTTTACATTTCCAGAGAGCGCCAGCAGGTGGCGCACTAGCATGGCATAGTTTATTTCACCAAGATTTAATGGAGAATTCCAACTGCGCTACTACTGTCACTGATGCTGGTGCCAACCTTGTTTTGGGAGAACAAAAAATATTGATCAGAGGAGCAGAATCTTGTCTGTGAGGCCATCTATACAGGGATGTTTCATTCTCTGACACCCTCACATGTAGCAATTGTGCCCTGACCATGGTGCAACAATGCTCATGAATGAAAAAATTATGTTTTCAATTTTCAATTTTCACTATTACATCTGGAACTTAAATACGTAACGTATTTGGCCAAAACACCAGTTTTGAAAAGTCATTAGTTTGTTATTTAACTATAAAATTGTTGCTGACATTACATGTTTTTCTAAAAAGAAAATAAAAACATTCACAGAACCTCTCATGCCAATGATGCCACATGTAAGTCTACATCCTTGACTGATAAGAAGACTCCAGAAGACCCTTTGGTACCACATCCAACTCCCAGTCCTCTGCTGTGCTCATTCCTTATTTAATTACACCTCTACATTGATACAGTTGACAAAAAATATTTAGTTGTAGGTTGGAGGAACCACTGACCATGACAGGACACCAACACATCAACAACCCAGAGAATCAGTTTTAAAGATTCTTCAGATGGTTGTTTTCGGTGGCTAATGCAGATCTGCATGTAGTTCCTTGTTGATCACTGCAAGACAACCAGTTAGCTCCTTCTACATGCAATACCAAGTCGAATGCTAGTCCTTACTTTAGATCTACCTAGTGTTCATCCTATAGATGTACAAGTGACTGGAGTTTATCATTCCATATGTTCCCTGTAAGTCACTTCAGAAAGAGAGGGGCATTGGAGCAGGTCAGCCCTGTTGTCTGTTGGCTTGAAGGAATGTGTGATCAGAGAGAAAGCCAGGAGCTTAGGCGATCTGATGAAGTAGCATGTTTGCCTGTGTGTAAAGCAAACACTTTCATGTCAAATCAAATGTAACATTACAGAGATAACATTTGCAGTTAGCTCTCTTTGATTTTTCTCTTTGATAATAGTCCTTTTAGTTGACGGAGAAGGGGCAGCTGACTGACAGATACCGTGACCCATCCTGCAAGAAAGAGTGGACCAAGCGTTCAATTCCACCCAACCATTGAAGCATGTCCTACATTAGGTAGGGTGCACAGAGACCATACGCTGTCTTTTCTTCATCACCAACAAATAAACAAATGTTTGCTGTTCATAATCTTCTCTATAATTACTTTTCATGCATCCGATCGCCATGGAAACCTTCTGGCCAGGTGCAGGTGTTTTTTTTTATCCAAATTGCTTGCCAACAATGGTCAAGCTTGAGTAGCCATCTTGGGTTTGTCTATGTAAAATATTGCCAATTTTTTCTAAATGGTTCCCACAAAAATAGTTTTAACCTGATCACAGAACACAACTAGAAGTGCTTTTAGATGAATGAAATATATATATTTAAACTCCCTAGCGCTCAGCCCATAGTGTGACAATTTTAATGGTCTTTAACTGCGATCACAGCACAGTACAGCGTGTGATGTAGGTTGGGAATCTACATCCCTCCATCAACATGAAGGTCTATGCTGCTGCCCCTCCACTTTAGCGCCACCTATGCCACAGAAGGGGCGGTCCCAGAATCAACCGGCAGCTGGATTGAGTTGCTTTCAGGACCACAGGTAAGTTTCCATGATCCCCATTCGGTCAGAGTTTGTTTTGCAAACAAACTCTGAACGCACTGGGTTCATCTCAACCGCTAGGGGTGTTAATGGTAAGTTCAACTTAAGGTGGCCATACACGGTTAGATTTTTCCATTCACTCGACTGAAAAAACTGTTCCTTTTTAGCTGAAACGATTGACCAAAAGTGATATAAATTGAAAAAAAAAGTGATCGGACATGTTGGTAAATTGTAGTCAATTGTTCAATTATCCGAGGGGGTTTCTTGGTATTTCATTCGATTTGTATCCAAACTATAAAGCATGCGTACAAGGCTAAGGAAAGGAGCCGATCTGTTGTGATTCGATCATATTATGAATGACTAGCTTTATACAAATAACTTTAAGGCTTTGTTTATAAATGTGACCTAAGGATGAAGTGTCCTTCAGTGTTAACAAATCATCTCAGTTCTACGGAAGAATACAGAAGACCAAATGACTTGGCGGAAATATAAGGCTGGTCCTATGATTTTATGTCAGGTGGTATGACCCGAAACACTTTTATTCAGGGTTCTGGGGGGTTTTCTTGTTCTTGCAGGACGCCTTGGTGGAACATTTTTGAGTGACCTGGACCAAATGTTATACTTTTTCTTTGTTGCTTTTTTCTTTGTACCGATTCTACTTCTTGTCATTGGTCCATTATAGCATCCCAATAACTAGAATACATTGTAAGTGCACCTTTGTAAGAAATTGAAGGCTGCATTTTCAGGGAGGTTGCAGAGGACCCGTCATTGGGCCAGGGAACCAAATCAAGAGGAGAGGGCTAGGTATAGGTAGTGGATAAGTAAATATATTGGGTTGGTCCCACATTTGAATCTCAGCCAGGACACTAGGAGTATTTTTTCTCTCCAAAAATTTAGGTTAACTGTTTTTTCCCAAAAATTTTTCCTTCTACTATGTTGATGACATATCACTAAAGCAGAGACAATAGATTAGGAGCTCCTAGTGGAATGACAATTTACACGTGCTATACTGTATCTCTATATAAAGGAGTAATACATATTTTACATTTAAACCTTCCTTTAGAAACTGATTCCTTTTTTTCACTTTAAGTAGACTTCCCCTAAATTCCTGTTGTGTTAAAAAAATCTTTTAACACACAGCAAGGATTTTTTTAACCATATGTGAAACTTAAAAAAAAACAAGTTGTGGCCTTTAGATATACTTTAAAGGGTCATTCCATATAAATCTCATAAGCCCAGCTTATCTCAGTATTTACAACACAAAAGCATGTAAGGATCTGCAATAAAATTAGCAAAAACCACTGCGAAGTATAGCACTTACCCAAAAAAGGTGTTTTTTTATTGTACAGCTTGGCTTTAAGGCTTTACAGTTTTGTTGGATATTGGAATAACAGAAATAAAAGTGAAAAAAAAAAGGGAGAGAAACAGTTCAAACACTTTGTTATATTATGGAGATTAGTGCAATTGCATTGGGTCAATACATCACAGCAATAATAGAGGCGTTGATTCAGGGGCTTAGGGGATTTTGTGTTTGTTGTTAGAGATTCACAAATGAATGAGCTCATGGTTGGGGGTCTTCTGATCCTCTCTCAATCTTTGTCATATCGGATACCTTTAGATAAGCACTCAAAATAAACCACAGTATGAGCAGGAGCAAGATCTGCCCAATGTTGGGAACACTATAGCTTTACTTTTATAGCTGAAAATGTCAAAGCGAAATAAACCAAGAACAATGCAACATGGTGTATTTTCATGTTTAAGTGATACTATCTTGTAGAAACCACGCACTTATCAATGTTTTTTCACCTGTTGGCCAAATCATTTCCAACCAGGCTTTGCTTTGTCATTTTTAGGACTGTAAAAATACAAGCTATACCCCAAAATTATTTTTACTTATAAGCTTGGCAAAGCCAGAACCAGCCGGGTATGATGGCCTGTAGCTGTAGACAGAGATATGTTATTCATATGTTATTTATATTCATATGTAGACTAGACAAAAATAAATGTTAGTTATAGTTCATCTTATATAGTTAATCTCTGCAGTACATACATTTGTCATTGTTTTATCCATGTGCTGTCCATTACCATCAGTGGCGGTTTTACATATGGGCTTTTTGGGCAGTGGTGGGGCGCGGGCAATTGTCAACCCTGGAAAATCATTCCCTGTTTGACTACAGGGCACACCTATGTTATCGGGATGGAGATTTTCTGTAGTTCACCTTATAGAACCAGACAGTTCGTCCAACATTAGTGATAGGGAACTCACTAGTCCAAGTTTAAAAAGAATACTAAACATTTCTATACTTCAGTCTCATTTATAAGGCAAACGTGATTTTTTTGGCCTGGGGTACGGAACTTCTACTTTCTAATGAGCCTTTATGCCCCCCTCTTTTACTAAAGAAATATAGTCTAGAGCCACAAAACATAACATGCTATGATTTGGCACACAATGCAATGCTTTAACCCCACCTCTGTTTTATGAAAATTAGCTTCAGTCAGAGGGGGATTGGGTGCATAGAACAAGGAATTGCGGTTGCTGCCATGCTATTTCTATCTTCATATGTGCTCTCCAGCAGTTATGCACTGGTAGCAGTAATATGAGGTTTGAAAGCAGCCATACAGCCACAACAAGGAGGCTGATGAGCCTCTGCAGACCACTGGCCTACGTAAACATTTTCAGCATAGGTAGACATGGCTTCCTGCAGGGTAGAGGTCCCATTGTTAAACTTTGACTTTTCTCTGATTTTGGTACTTTCTATAGATGAATGCGAAGAACAATAAAGTTAGGCCAAAAACAAGGTAGAAAAAAAATAGCTATAGGGCCTGCATGGCAGGGCCATAAGGAAAACCGGTATCTGGAAGTTAAAAAAAATTACAAAATGAGAAAAAAGGAAAGAAGAGTCTTTACTAGTAGTTTTTTTACCTAGATATTTCAAGTAAGGTGGATAAAGACTCATGCACGGTGATCCACATATCATGGACACCAGCTTTCCACCACAGGTTCTTCTACTTCTACTATAACTATTTTGAAAGCACCAATGGCAGATGCAGTTTCCAAAGGATGATGAAGTCCAATAGGTTTAGAGATCCAGCTTCAGCATAGCCTCCATTTAGCGTGGTAACAAGTATGTAGCTGAACAGGGGGCATTGGTGATTTATATTGTCTTCAAGGTGGTGTATAGAGGCGGCAGGCCTAGAGAAATCGAAACAGCTCTATGGATATGGGTGTTTGTTGCAACATTGTAGCTTCGTGGACCACTGGCAAGATTTCTGATAAATACTGTAAACCTACATACGTTATAATTCAATAAAATACTGCTTTTTGGACTTTTTAGCTTATTTTAGATTATGGAACAATTGAGATTTACCAGAACATCATGGAACATGAAGATGGACAGACATAACCAAAAAGTGTGGATCGCGAATATCCTAATCGCACATTTTTATTGTGAATATAAGGACTTCGAGAAGATCTCAAATATAGTGCTATATCTTCATGATCACGAATATTTTAGATTTTTTTACATCAGTACATAAATGCCATGCATTGCATTCGCATTGAGAGCACAATCTACAAGTGCTAATTTGTACAATGAACCTAATCTGTGCAAAGTACAATGCTTTTTGCCCGCAATATGCACATGTACACAAGCCGATTTGCGCAATGAAGGAAAAAATGACTGGAGATCACGAATTCTCAAATTTACAAATTTATTGTGAAAAGTAGACAAAAAATTTGCGATATTTTGCAAAAAGAATATTGCCTGTGCTGCTTATTACTAATAACCAAGGAAGGGAGATTAGCTGGTGACCCAGCACACTAGTCTCCACCTGTAATAGAAATGACAGATTAGGAAGAAATGATATTCATTTTTTGCTCGTCAAGATAAGTTGTGAACAGTCTGCCCATCTCATAATACTTATTTGGAGTGACTTGAGCATACGGCAATTTAATCTTAATGTCAATTCATTTACGAGAACTTAGCTGTAGAAATGGGTTTTTAAAAGTTGTTTAATATTTACTTGGAAGTGCTGGGCTAATATTACATACTGCTATTGGGCATAAGCCAGATGCTCCTTTACTGCAGAAAGCGCTTAACCCCTGCCTCAAATTAAACTCCCAATATTAAGTTTTAATCAGTCAGAGTCATTTCAGTGTTTTATATTATGTTGTTTAAATAAGTCTAAGTGACAATGCATTTAAATGCTGTTTTAATTCCATACCAAATCAAAGGTTTCCTGGCACCTCTCATATTTCCTAAATGCAGTTTAGACTCTCTTATAAAAAAGTAGATATTAATAAATATGATGTATTGGACTGCTCAGGATGCCAAGTATTTTACATGCCTTATTTGTGTTTAACATGGGACTGAGAGATAGATTGTCCTCAATATAAAGGCAAGGGATATATATATATACAGTATATATATACAGTATATATCATTGTGAATTTGCAAAATTGTGATAATTTTATTTTTGTGAAAAAATGCTATCTTAAAAATTTGGGGGAATTTTAATTTTGGGAAGTATTTTTTTTAGGAAATAATATTTTTAATAGTAGTAAGGTTTGATCTTTCTTTACATTTTTCCCATTAACTGTATTTCCATATATAAATCAGGAAACTATAAAGGGCTGTTATACCCAACATCGATGAAAAAATAGGTTACAAATGAGAGATGAGGATCTTGGGAAGTATTTAGGAGTTAATTACTGATGCTCTCTTTGATTTGTAGTGATAATGCTATGTTTAGGAGCTTTGCATAGACTTCTATTTGATCTCATTTGGACACAGTCCTATAGGTACCTTTGATTTCTCCAGCAGTTTGACTCGACCCACAGCCTGCTCTACCTTTCTTTGACTCTGTATCCACTATAACAGAAAAAAATGTGCTCCTATTTGGATATACTTCATTACAAAGACAAAACTTCCTCCAGGTCAATGTCTATTACATCTGCAAAACAAACCACATGCACAATTTCCATTCTTTTTCCAACTATATTGTTTATCTGGCATTTCAACTCACATGTGAAAGTAACAGGAGTTTAGAGGACGAGACTCAGCATGTAATCACTTATTACATTGTACTAATCACATAATTGCATGGTCAGTTACAAGGCAATTGTGGAATTATATTTTCATTAAAAATTTATCCATCTCTATAATTATTCATGATCACATGCAAATGAGTCCACAGTTCTATTTAACCAACTCCGGGCCAGAAAAAAGTGGGAGTGGGTTGACTTGTGATGGCATTTCTGGAAAAAGTAAGATCCCAGCAGAAGCTTAAAGTATATAAACAATGCTAGGCATCAAGGAAAATTATGTGACTTATAATAACTGAAACAGGGAAGTCCTTCAGTACTACGTAGATATTTTTTTTTCTATAGCTATTTCCAGGCTAATAAAGTAAAGCTGTTCTACAGAAGTATATATATAGGATAGCCTAAAGGTAGGCATGCACGTGTCGATTTTTCTCTTGATTTTGCCAGATCAATCGCTGTACGCATTCGTGCCAATCGATCAACAACGTATCGAATGCTGCCCACCCTGAACGATCGTGTCAAAATTTACCCTGAATTGGATTCCCAAGGTGGTGTCCATCAATTGCAAAACGATCAATCGCTCATTCCTCAATAACCGGGAATGATCGAATCAGGAATCTATCGCAGACAAATCGAGGAGTCTATGGCTACCTTCAGAGGCTGAAATCTCTTAAGCCTTAGTAAAGGCAGGACATGGTGCTATACAAAGACACACAGTGTAGCAGCACCTTTAGCTAAAAATTTACATTACAACTAAAAAAACAAACAAAAATAAAAAATACATTACATCTTACCGCCCTTTAGATGTGCTGGATGCATTAGTTGTCTTTTTTCCATTACAGTAATCTTTACCAGCAACACATTTCCAATCTTAGCATGACTATGCTCATTAACCTTTCCCTATGAGGACAACAGAAACAAGATATGGCTATATAACTTCTTTCTTTTTTTCTGTCCACAACACAGAACACTCTGTAGTCCTGAGAGTCACTTAGAACAGGGGTGTCCAAACCTCTTCAAAGAGAGCTAGGTTTGTTGAGATGAAAATGTGTGGGGACATTCTTTGAACCATTAACCCTCTAGTGGTCTGCCCGTTAAACTTTTTTTTAAACGTTAGAGGAAATCTAAACAGATTACAATATAATTTTTGGGCCAATAAAAACTTGCACATGGGGTAAATTTGGTCCCCGGGCTTGACTTTGAACATGCTTGACTTGGAAAAATATAACTAGTTATTTACCTTTTATATGTTTATTTTTTTCTTTTAGCTCATGCTATATCTGGCACTGGGTGTGCTTTAAAGCTTGTCACGGCCTCAAATTCTTGCTATCAATGATTGGAAAACCTTGCATTAAAGGTTGCTTTTATTGATTCTATGTTAAATTTAAAAAAAATCCACAAAGAAAAAAAAATTGTTAAGCCTGACATTTAAGTATATATTTCCTCTATTTTGTTTCCTTTGCAGTGTTCCTTTAAAAATTGACTAATGTTCTACATGGAACAGGCCATTTACAGAGAAATTACAGCACCGGGAACAAACACAGTCATCTTAAAATACATTTCTTCCATTGAAATTACCGCTAACGTATAATTCCAGCAGGTAACCGTGTATTAAGAATCAGTATTATGCAGATATGTTCTGAATATAGTCGTACGCATTAATTATTGAACATGGGGGCACTTTTGAAAAATCAGTGCTACATTTCATTTCCACAAGTCGATATTTCAGCCTAAATTAGACCTTAGTCAATCACTGGTTTCAACCACCTACATTAGAGACCTATTGAAAAAAGAACGTTTAAACGTTTTAGAATTTTTGCCTTTTCATTACCTGAACATAAAGTGACTCCACCTATTGAATTAAAGTACGAGTACCTTTTCTCCGCTGAATATTCTCCTGCGGAATTATAAACTCACATCACAAGGATGACTGCAGAGAACACACACATATATCATTATATAAACCGCTTTCCATTCTTTTCTCATTAAGTAATTATGGGAGGCATTCTGGCTTAATAGACCCTTAATTAGTCAGCCCGGTTGAAAAACAGAATAAATTGCATATGTTTTTATTGTAACTTTCGGAGGAATATATATGTTTTTTGAATATTTTTTTTTTTGCTGAAACAGTCCTATAATTATGAGTGTGGCTGCGTGAGAAGCCTGTGGATTTGTTCCTCGCTACATCAGCATAATGGTACACAAAGTGCCCCTTAACACCAACTACAATTACTGCGTAAACCTGTGTAGCAATTGTGATAGACAAGTTTTTACAGCAGCAAAACTGCTTTTGGGAGGGGAAAAGAAATCTCAGAAACTCTATGCTTATTTATATTACACTGTACATGCTGCAGGATTTTACAGGTCACTACGTAAGATGATAACTTTTAAGGAAAGTACAGAGAATGAATGGCCTATTAAACGTTAGATGAACATGCTGCATAATTTAGCTTTGGTTCTGTGTTTTTACCAGCAGTATTTTTTTCTGCCATTATATGACCTCAGTCTGATGACCAGCATCATGGAACCCACTTCCTCTGAGTCCAGGTCCTTCTTGATCATCCTCAGTATGTGTCAATGGAAGGAGAAGAGCTTATCTCTTCTCTTTGACAGCACATGATCTGATGTGCTTGAAAGAAGCTAATTTACAAACTTATATTCAATAATCAATTCCCAAGTTGTTGTTTTTTTTTAGTCAAATGCTATTTTCCTCCTTTTTTATTCCCCTTTGGTCCACAAGCACTAGTTACAATGGGCATGTCATTGCTCAGAACTAGAGATGGTCGAATTTTTTTTCAAAAATTCGACCATTTCGACGATTTCGAGTTAATTGCAAAGCCCCTGAACATGGTATCATCACCAAAGTGCTGGAGATGTAGAGAAGGGTTGGGGGTATACTCCAAAAAAGAAAGTATGTCTCTAACACAAATAATTTTTGCACAAATTAAGTTCAAAGTCAAGTAAAAATTTTGAAGATCGGAATTTCGACTTTAACTTTGAACTTAATTTATGCAAAAAGTACATGTGCTAAAGCAACACTTCTTTTTTTCCAATGTTCCCACAACCCTTCTCTACATCTCCTGCAATTTTGGTGATGATACCATGTTCAGGGGCTTTGCAATCAGCTCACAAAGTTAGCAAGTCGAAAAATTCGACCATCTCTACTCAGAACATGTTACATGATGACAACATGATGACAACCACAGACGAACATTGTCAACCTACAACCGAGGAACCTAAAGAAGGACCTTCATGGCAATATGAATTGTAAATAAAGGTTAGAGATTTTAAAAACAACTTGGATTATGTTGGACCACAATTCCATTCTAAAATGCAACAGATATAAGAACAGAAGTGTGGCTGTCTCCTCTACTACATCCAAAATTTAAAAAAAGTATAGCTTTGAGATAGTATCAAAAGTACTAAAATGACAACTTTATTAGCTGTTAAAGTTATCTTTGAGAGATTTCTTCTTCAATGAAGTCCACATGGTAAAAAAAAGTACCTCCAAGTTCTGAAGACCTTCTTCTGGCTTTGTTTTTTATAGCACAGACCCTACTCATACAAAAATATATAGCCTGCAAATCAATTGAAGAGAAGTCGAGCAGGCAGCAAGCAGGGTAGTCAAGGTGTTCATGGGGTAAGTAACGATAGAGCAATAGAAAGCAGCAGTGCTTGGGTGGCAGAGACTTGGGGACCTCTTTGTTCAGGCAGCTTACTGCTGCCTGAGGGTTTTTTAAATACAAGGGCTTGATTGGTAGGACTACAGGTGAGCTATAAGGAGTGCTAATTCGGGTACCCAGCAGAAGGAGCAGGGGACAGGATCCACATCATTTATCAGTACACCAGCAGATTATTTCGATCTTCGAAAAGTCTGTGTGCCTTGAGGTTTTGGAGGTGGAACAGCAGAAGAGGTAGAGGGCCCACCTCTGTAGATACAGATCGCGGGGTGACACTGTGATCTGTGACAATAATCCATGGGGCATATATAATACATGGGGCATATACATAATGCCATGGGGCAAATGTGTGTGCAGTGTATGACCACCAGTGAGGATTGGGTAATTCATTCACTTTGTGAGTTACACTGAAGGTCACTTAAAGCAAAGTTGTCTTTAAAGAAACCCCCAAACACTGCTTCATTTCCTCTTGCTGCCACCATGCCCTACATACCCAGAGAACTGTTACTAGTGTACACTGTGCAGTGTCATCACATCTTGCTGAACACATCTTCAGGAAAAAATACCATTATAGCTCAACTCAGGTTACCTTTTCCTCTTCTTACTGCTAATCTTGATGTGGCATTCTAATGTCATTCAGGTCCAAAGCCAGAAGCACTATCCACAGAGCTCAGTCAACAACAACTGTCACTTTCTCATAAAAAAATTTGAGAACTGAAAATATAAGGGTGCTTTTTTGTAAGGTAATCTCAGCTGTAAGTTTGTTTGCAAATGTCTTCCTTAGTTCAGGTACTCTTTAAGTGCCCTTTACAAAGGCACAGGTGTTATTATCCTAGCCTAGTAATCTATTTTCTTAGACCCAAACATTGCTTGAAAAACAAATGTTAAAGACTGCAGTTTCAATTAAGCTAGCCATACATTGTCAGATTCCATGGCCGATCGATCACCTATCCGATCGATTC
>CM070043.1:13181861-13192317 GCA_036250615.1 Ptychadena robeensis
TGCCACCAGTGAGGACAGTCAGTGACACGTGAGGTCATGATGTGTTTTCCAGAGGGAAGAAGAAGAAGCCCGATCCGCCACCAAGGGTACAAGGAGCCATGGAGAGCCGGAAGGATGGTCCGTCAAACCTTGCAGGTAGGCGACTCCGCAGCCCTCAGACATGCTTGTGTTGCCCATGGTGCTTCAAGCCCGGGTTGCAGCTCATGCTTTGTAGGCCAGGAGCGTGGGTGATCGCCGAGGGCCCAGGGTGATGCACTGTGTGGCCGGTTCAGTCACATGAGGTCATGATGTGTTTTCCAGGGGGGGAGCAGAAAGGAGGCCCGATCCGCCACCGAAGGGTCCAGAAACAGGAGCCCCAGAACAGCCAGCAGGCTGGAACTGCCACAGGTAGGCGACTTGGGGGACTGTGCAGGCTCACACATGGTTGTTTGTTTAAGCTTGATATAGAAGTAGTCAAGGGTGGGGTGCATCTGAGGGGGAATGGATGTCAGAACAGTACATAGTGTTATTTTGGTAATGCATTCTATGACCTGCCTCCGATGTGTATTGTGGAGGCCTATGTGAACCACTGAGTAGTGTGACATGCTCCAATTGGTGCCAGTGTTTTATGTTGTCACTGCTATTGTACAGTAAGAGTGGTCAATGTTCGCCCATTCTCTGTCCTGCCCAGGTGCCCAGGGACCGCCAAGAGGGGAGTCAGGTGGAAAGAGGGCAAGCCAGGCAGCTGCAGGTGGATATGACAGGGCATCGGTGAGGTAGAGGGCGTGGACATGTATTGCGCTGAACACAGACCCATACTATGCAATTTCTCGTTCCCAGGATCCAGAGGGGCCAGCCAGGCCATGGCGGTGCGCCTGGGCGGCACTAAGCAGCTCACCCTGGTGGACCACTTCGGGGAAGGCCTCGATGCCACCCACCAGCCCCGAAGAGGAAAGACAGCACCATCAACCACCACAGGAGGACTAGGGGCCAGGAACCAGCAGGGACCAAGGGGAAAGAGGCCTGCCACCACCACCGCACCCCACCCTGGAGGACGGAGGACCAGTGGAGCCAGCTGGCCCCACCCGCCCACCACACAACAAGAGGACCCGCTGCACTCAGGACTGGAGGGCCGCAGCAGGGACCAAGGGAGGAGCGGCCTGCCACCGCCACCGCCACCTGGAGACGAGGACCAGTGGAGCCAGCTGGCCTCACCCGCCCCCACCACCAACAAGAGTGACCCTGCGCACCTCAGGGACCTGGGGGCCGATGCCCATGGAGCAGGTCTGCATCCTGGTGCGGACTTTCGAGGCTGGGACACGATGGGAGGCTGACTGCTGGAGGATTGGCCAGGAGGAAGCGGGACCTCATCGCAAAGGTCCTGGCTGAGACCAGGCGAGGTGTGGTGAGGTCGTACCCCGTGACCGCTGGTCAAGAAGTGTACAACCTCAAAAACCCGGCAGAAGACCTGCCTCGCCGATGCAAGGGCCCTCATCAGGCAGTGTATGTTGACATTGTGACATGGTGCCACCACAAATGCTGGGAACACATCTAGGAAGGGTTAATGTGTTTTTCCTTATTAACAGCATCCCACACCCATCAGGACGTCCCCAGTGCGACGGCCAGGAGCAGCACCAGGAGCAGACCCAAGGTAAGAAGTCACCTTGCACAGACCACCCCCCTCCAAACGTGGCGGCCTACAGATGGGGACTGGCTAGTGGGAACTGTTTGATGGATACCAGTGCCCCGCAGTTAGTAAGGGTCTGAGGTGAGGCACAGGGGCTCATTGAGCAGGAATACGGAGTCTCCTGTTTGTTCAGGCCTATTTTTTGTTGTGACTAGTGTGAACCACAAGAGACAGCCATGCGCCAGAGCTGAAGGGGGCAACTGATCCCTGGTACCCCTTCTGTTCCCCCCCGGTCACGTTGACCTTTGTTGGAACTGTTTGGAACCCTATGGGTCCTGGTTGCTGGGTGGGTGGCCAGCTGTTTCCCTACCCCTGCCCTGGTCATGTGACCTGTGTGAAAATAGTGTACATTTTAATGTGTTTATCTTGTGATTTTTGTATGGAGCGAGGCCAACCATGGCTGTTTAAATAGTAAAACCCCTTTGCCCGCATTCTGTTGGTTACTGCTGCGCAGGGGTGGGAATGGTGGAGGGTGAGTATTTTTCCCCCAGTGCTAGAATATGCAAGGGCTGCCAGGACATGATGTGGGCTGTGGTCCTCTGTGCAGATCTCCTGGTGATCAATCTGAGGTCCACCACCAACGTGTCCGATCGGCCCTGAATCAATCTGATGGAACCAACATGTTGGTTCTCTGTCCGATCCGATTCTGGGCCCCTGATCGATCGGACGTGATCGATCGGACAAGGTGGGCCTCACGCGATTCTGGCACGATCGTTTGGCGTAGTTAAACAGGTCTAGAAATTCAAGTGGTATTATGTACAAATTGGGCGTGCTTGAATTTAAAATGCTGGAAGTAATTAGGACAATGTTTTCTTGGATCAAATGTTTTTTTCTTAAACTTGTAATTTTGGCAGCACATATATAAAAACTTCTCTGTGTAAGAAATCATTCATATTGAAAAACAGCTGCATGCCAACAAAATCTCTTAAGAGCTGAGAGATAAAAGCATTATTAAAGATATACAAAGGCAAGAAAAGCATTCTCATTAGGTTACAAACAAAACTGCCATTCAGCCATAATGTAAGGCTCAGAAAACTAGCATAGCAGCTATTTCTCAATGTAAAGTTGACGTGCCCTTTTCTTAGAAAAAAAATAAATGAATATATGCAAGAAAAGACAATGCAAATGCCCGCCTGTTTTAATTCACATCACACTTCCACTAGCTCACTGACTGGAATGCAATAAGAACTCTTCTCTGTGTGAAAGTAATTTCAGAAAGTAATCTAGTTTATGGAAATCAAAGACATCAAAACATTAAAAAAACACTGTTTCCCTATAAGTGCTTTGCTTCAAATATTTGACATGGAAATTTGTATAATCCCTCTGGGCCTCATGGGCTTTGGCAGTGTTAACATCTTTTGAAATGAATTTTACAAATGTTTATTGGGAATGCCAGCGGCACTAATAATCACAGCATCTGACGGGATGGATGGTAAAAGATGCAGATCAGAGATGTTTAAGAAGGGTTCACAAGTCGGGATGTGTGACTGAGTATTACAATAGGGAGCAGGGATTTTTCTCATCAATAGGCTGTGTTGAGGACAATGCAGATTAATCATAATGTTCTGCTCTTCTACAGGTCTCTAGGGTAATAAGATGGACACTTAAAGGCACAGTTACTGCAATATGGTCAATATAACAGGATACTGCTTAAGTATTATATCAGCAATTTTCAACAGGGAAGACTAATACATATATCAGCCTCTCAACGTCTATTAATTTATTGTCGCACTCAGCTTTGCAACTATATTAACTGTTTCTTTACCACAAACCAAAAACAGCAGAGGATAAGTTGAAAAAAAATATATAAAGAAGCCTACTTGTATGTAGGACTAAATGCAGCCACATATCCTAACTATTGTGTGGTTCCCATCCCTAGTTTAACATGTATAGAAAAACCCTACCCTAGTTGTGGGACTTTAAATGGCACCCCATGTAGAAACATTGCACCAGAAATATCCAAATATATTTAACATTTTACTGAGCATATTTTTACAAAAATTAATAGATCAATAAAGGCATACAGTTCTCACACCAAACTTGTGTCGACAAGTTTCGCCCATGCCGGGCTTCCTCAGGATGATTTTACCGTAAGGCACTGTTAAACAAAAGGATAACAATATTAATACAAATTACATAGATAGCCCCCTCCATCCTAACCTAATCCCCCGCACACACCGCTGGTGTCTAATTGACGCCGGCAGTGTGTAGTGAACTGGGAGGAGAGTTGGCAGTCAAGGCGAAGTACAGTGTACTGTGTACTCTGCCGCGATTGCCCGGGAAGCCCATAACGCCCAGGAGGTTAAATAAACCACAATAAACCCGCATTTGTGTGTGGTTTTTGATCCAAAAATTTTTTTAAAAGTTAACCAGATAATACTTTTACATTTTGCACCCACTTTGGCCCACTCACTGATGACAATGGGGATGGGAGGACTTAGATGATGTCTATGGGTGTTGGATAATACAGGCATAGCTGTGGCCCCCATCCATGTTCTCTGTGTCAGTGATGAAATTGAGGACATTAGTGCTGCCCATGCTCATGCCTGTTTTATTTGAAAATCATATGAGTACCAAGAGTAGATCCAAATAGTCTGTCTGTACATAATCATAAACAGTCCTTTCATACAACAATAAGGTTATCTGTTTATTGCAGTACACTTGAGTGAAGCACAGGAATGACCAGAGTTACAAATCCTTTGACATGTAGACTAGTTATCATGGGATATGTTTTCCACCTGTCTATGGAACTTGGTCATTAAAATCCTGTTTTAATATTCATTTAACCTAAAATTCATCTGCTTCCTCAGTCTATAGTCAACAGGTGCTCACTGCAGGCTTGCCCTCATTGTGTCCATATCTCCATATCATACTATGCACAGCTCATTTTTTTATTGCCAAGGAGCTTACAAAAAATAGGATTGTAAATGACAAAATAAGACAGTAACAGAAAAAGCCTGACAGAAAAAAAGACAAAACGCACGTATAGCACACTCCAGGTTGTGACCCTTCTCCAGAAAGGAAGAAATCCTCAAAAGGATTTTTTTGGCTCCCGCTGGGCATTTTAATTGCGGTCAAATACATTAGCTAGAATAAGATAACAGCCAGCGACTCACTATTTATCTATCTTCTCCTTAACCGCCCAAAAGACTGCAACAAAATAAACATCAATACTTAATAAGAACAGAGCCCCCTATAACCCAAACTGGTGGATTATTCCTGGAACCATGGCACAAAAACAAAAGCAATATCAATGTGACATTCCTAAAAAATAAAGGAATAAATATAGGCGGTCTTGATGTAAATGATGGAGGTTGTGGCATGCGGATGTGCTGGGGGAGATTTGTAGCCCTTGCCATCAACGCATCTCCTTGCATGCCACCCCAACACATTACCATAGAGGTTTTAGAAAGGAACAATGCATTGTCATAATGAGAATCGTAAAATCCCATCACTTTTGACACTGACATATCAGCTTAAGGATTAGCTTTACATTTAAAAAGGCTTCAAATTGCTCAACGATAAATATCAGATGAATAAAAACCGATCCATGATGCCTGACACATATATTTTATTTTTTCCGGTTTAAAGATTAAAGGCTAAAAAGGGGATGTCTCCTCTCTGGAAGAAGGCCCAGAGTCATGAAAGTCATGGAAGCTCAGGCTAGATTTTTACTGGGTGAGTTCTGTCATCATTTAAATAAACATAGTTTATATATAACCACATTAATTTTTTTAGTGAGCTCCTCAGATGAGTACCAGGAGATGGTGTTTGGTACTCACCCCATATGTAGGGTGGTCTTCCTCACTGTGTCCCTTACTGTCCTCTGCGTCAGCCTCCTGCATGGTGGATTCTGCTGTAGATGGACCTCCCTGTTCCTGATTGATCCTCCAATTAGCTGTGTCCATCCACAGGTCACCAGCTGGCTTTGGGTCAAATGTAACTCTCACAGTACAACACATTGAACCCCCACATCTCATACCTCAGTAGTACAACTCTGACATTTTCTGGCTTAGTACCTAACCCCTGAGACTTCCTGCAGTCCAAATATCAACCTTTCATAGTCATATTCCAGCTGTCACACAGTGCTTTTCTCTTGTCAGATTTTACCCTCACATATGCCTACTCTGACTTTCATCCCACAGATCTTCAACAACCATAGAAGTCCAATCTTTTTATTTTGGATTATAAATTTACATTCCCAATTTTACACCCCTAACTGCAACCTTTCATAGTTATTCATATTTCCCTGCAGTTATCCAAGTGACATAAATTGTATACATTTAGCTGCGGCCGCCCAGGCACGGAGTGCCTCCAAGTTGTTAGTACGCTTATGAGTTTTGTAACAACAATAATGCAGGTACCCATAGCTAGTTTTTGTCCCCTTTTGAGTAACAGAGTACCACTTATGCCACTTATGTTCACCCCTGTATATAAGGGTTATTTTACCAAATATTGATATGACTTTCAGTATTCTATGAAATAACCACAATTTGTAGTCATCACTTTCATGCATTTGGCTTGCTCTCCACCAGTTTCTCACATTGCTGTTGGCAACTTTATACCATTCTCTCTGGAAATAATCTTATATTCACAACATATTTATTTTTTGCCCTATTTCCCCGAAAATAAGACACTGTCTTATATTAATTGTAGGTGCAAAAAAATGCACAAGGGCTTATTCCTGGGTTGAGAAGAGGTGGCAAAACACATCCTGTCATGTCTTCCCTAAATATGGAATATTAAAACAGAGCAGCAGTTAGGATGAGCCAGTGGACAGATCTTGTTACACTGGGGTTAGCATCTGGGTTCAGTGTGATTTATGATAGTATATTCATACTAAGGACTCCAACTTTTCAAGAGCCATGGATATCATCTCATTAAATATGCAAATGTAGAAGGTGGGGACAGCTTACTTACATCAAAGATTGATGGCCCCGGGTAAAGTTGAGTGTTCCTCAACCAAGATGGCTACTACCCAATGGAAGCACAGTGCAGAATCTGACATGTTGTACTGGTCCATGGGGAACAAACTCGAATAGAATGCATGCAATATGAGGGGTACAGCATCCACAGTAGGGGTCCTTTTTAACCTCCCTGGCGGTTCACTGAGGTGCAGATTTCTTTACCAAAAGTCATACAGTGTTTTGCCTTTCCGCCCCATCGGTGTCACCGATGACGCCAATGGGGGCGGAAAGGCTCTGTGTGCCTGCAGTTCTGTAGAAATGCTGAAGGCACACAGAGAGCCAGCGGTTGCGCCTGATTCCGGCACAGGCGCAGTTTGATTCACGATCAGACTGCGCCAGTACTTGCTTCGTGCAGAACACTAGGGCGGTTAAACCGGCCATAGACCCTATGCTTTGCGGGCGTTTATTGAACAATCGACCGCAGCATGATGACATCATCATGCCATGGTCAATCGTTCGAAATACATCATTTGCGATTTGACAACCAATACTTTGGATGGGGACCCTTGTCCCCATTCAAAATACTGGCAATCGACCAGAGAAAAACGTTTGTTCTCTGGCTGATCAAAGTTTTGTGCGACTACGAACGGTTGCTCCAGGTGGGTGTGTTCGTTTTGTGATTGATCACCAAGCGATCGCGCAAGAGGTACATAAAAAAACATTTTTACAAACATTTTTTTTTTTTTACAAGTTTACACTTGTTTTCTTTTCTTTTGATTTGGATTGGATAAAACATTTATAAAACATTTACCCAATCCAATCCAGTCAAAATGAAAACAAATGTAACAAAGCTCAGCGGGAGCGTTTCTGCTAGCTGGATCCACTTTTGAACTGGATTAGAGAAAGACATTTAGGGAGGTTAAAGTATTTTTGAACCATTCTAAATAAATAGTGGCATTGGATAGGCTTGACCTTTTTCTAGAAACTCAGAAAAAATGCAGAAAAACCTGATTTTATCAACAGACACACTTCAAGGATCTTCTTGGTCTGGAAAATATTGGAGACTCAGATGCTCTGTAGAATCTGGCTGTTAGGATAGCAATACTACTTAAAGGAGCAGGGAGATAGGCATAGGTTCTTCATATACAGTAACTACAAGCAGACTATGGCAACAAGACACCAAAAATAATTTTATTGGATTTTACTGTCTCTACTTTCCAGAAATGAGGATGGTCGAAAATTTCGCCGTGCGAAGTTAAAATTTTGCATAGTCGAATTCCGATGGGGCCATTTCGACTTTTCGTCCAAAATTGACCCGAAATTGCTTCTGACAGTGAGTGACAACATTGCCATTCCTTCTTATCGTAAGTGACAATATTGCCATTCCTTGTGACAGTGAGTGACAACATTGCCATTGCTTCTGACAGTGAGTGACAACATTGCCATTACTTCTGACAGTGAGTGACAACATTGACATTGCTTCTGATAGTGAGTGACAACATCGCCCTTCCTTCTGACAGTGAGTGACAACATTGCCATTCCTTCTGACAACGAGTGACAACATTTGCCATTGCTTCTAACAGTGAGTGACAACATTGACATTGCTTCTGATAGTGAGTGACAACATTGCCCTTCCTTCTGACAGTGAGTGACAACATTGCCATTCCTTCTGACAGCGAGTAACAACACTTGCCATTCCTTCTAAAAGTGAGGGTAAACATTGCCATTCCTTCAGACAGCAAGTGACAACATTTGCAATGCCGATATTTGCAAGAGTTTTTTTTAACATTCGCATGCGAAAATTATATGAAAATTCGCATTGGAATATTGTTTGGGAAAATTTGCATGCAAATTTTTGTGAATGATTGCAAAGCCCCTGAGCATGGTAGCATCACAAAAATTGCTGGAGATGTAGAGAAGGGCTGTGAGAACACTTGAAAAAAAAAGTTTGTGTATCATGTGTAGTTTGTGTATAAATTAAGTTCAAAATCAATGTTGAAATTTTGACTTTTTGTATACTTATTTTATGCAAAAACTATTTGTGTTAGAGCAACGCTTTCTTTTTTGTAGTATACTTATAACTCTTCTCTACATCTCCAGCATGTTCATGTTCAGGAGCATTGCAATCAGCTTACAAATTTGAACTGTGACAACATTGCCATTGCTTCTGACAGTGAGTGACAACATTGCCATTGCTTCTGACAGTGAGTGACAACATTGCCATTGCTTCTGACAGTGAGTGACAACACTGCCATTCCTTCCAAAGTGAGTGACAACATTGCCATTCCTTTTAACACTGAGTGACAACATTGCCATTCCTTCCAACACTGAGTGATAACATTGCCATTCCTTCTAACATTGAGTGACAACATTGCCCTTCCTTCTGACAGTGAGTGAATAATTAATATTGTTATTAAAAGTTAAACAAATTTTTATTTACTATTAACTTCCTTAACAGTCAATTTCATTAGCATTCCCGCCCGGCTTTGAACATTTATTTCAAGCGTTGCACTTTTGCAATTTGGCTCTTTGGTCAAATAAGTTTGCCTACCCCTGATTAAATGGTTTATTAAAACTTAAGCTGGTCATACATGGGTCGATTTTGCGTTCGATTCCCAAAGGATAGTGTGCGGGATCGCGGTTATCGTTCAGTGATCAAACAACTGCTTCTGATATTACATATGATTATATCAATAAATAGTTTCAAGTAGAGGGGAGGGGGGATCATACGGTACCCATATTGCCTCACCACATCCGTTTGACTAGAATTTTTGTTTGGAAGGGTAGGAACTATACCCAAGGGGTGGCCAGCCCCTGTGGATTTTTAAGGTGAGTACCTGGTATAAAGGTAGTTTCAGTCAGGAGATAGCGTATATACTTTATTTGTCACAACATAATACACAGAAATGTGAGAATAGCGAACGACATCACCATATGAGTTTTACAGTCTTTCGGGTTACCTCTATGGGAGGTTTAACCCTTGCAATAAAAACATAACCTTACTGGTTAGTCCTGATGCCCTGATGGTTCCAAACAGTTAATATAGCACCATATTCGTACTCCAAACTCATCCGACAAGTTTCGTCCTTTTTTGGACTTCTTCAGGGATATTTCTTGGAGATAAGTTAGACTCTCAAGCAATAATAAGTAAATAATGTCATGGCTTATCGACAGTGTCTATGATTCATGTGCTGAGGATGGTCTTCCATGGGCCCCTGCCACCTGGATCTCCCACCGCCTGTTCCGGGAGGGTCCTTGGGGATTCTACACCTTATGCGAGCCCTAACGGGCCAAGCGCTATCGTATAGGGGGGAAGGATGTTTATCTCATTTGTTTCCAAAAGTACTTTAAGAGATAGCCAAGGTGCTCAATTCTTCCACTGAAGATTATATCATACTTTATAGAGGTGACTCCTAAAGTAGAAAGAGTGATCGTTATCAATAAATGTCACATGATAAATAGATGTCAACCTATCACCAATAGGAATTAGCCAGTCACCAATAGATTCACCCTTACACAGTGATTTAGAGACTGACCTTTCTCCTGTCCAGCGTTCTATTGTCAAGTCTGGTCTTTGTCCGTGTCAAGTCTTGGAAATATAGGCATACAGCAGTCCAGTATCAACTCTATACAGGTAACGGTGTGAATATATCTACGGTCACAAATACAGTCTAAGCAGGTGAAGGTGTATCAATGCACTACTTGACATTAATAGTATCATATGTGGTCCATCTCTCCTACCTTGGGGTCTATGTCCGGTTGGTTTGCAGCCTCTTAGTCCTGGGGTCCTCTGTCCTGGTCCCTTGTCAAGTTCTCATCTGTCATAGAAAGAAGAAGTATGGGTGAACTAAACCCAAATTAAGGGGTGGCCAACCCTCCGTGG
>CM070043.1:13198260-13208507 GCA_036250615.1 Ptychadena robeensis
CCCCCCCCCCCCCCCGGGGTGACCCTCTCGTTCATAACCAACCTCTTGCACCGACCCTATGGGTCAGATGGGGAAAACCTTAATTTTTCACTAACCATGTCAATGATCTCTAAAGCTGGCAATACATCTTTAGAACTTTCTGTCAGATATTCTTTACAACAACTATGTAGTATAGGGTCCTTTGCAATTGAACACAGGTAGACTTGATTGTTTACAAAGTCCCTCATATTACATGGTTTTAGTAAAACAAAAGGAGATCTAAAGGAAATCTGAGAAAGGTGTATGGGAGGACTCTTAAGGTGGGTTTACACATGTATATTTTTTATTCAATCAACTGGCAATTAAATTTTTGGTTCGATGTCATTGTCGAGCGTTGTTCGTTCATTTATCAAATGTAACATTAGATGTTTTGTTCATCCATCCCAAGATCGAATTAAAATACATTAGAAATTACAACGACAGATAAAAATTTACCAACATGTTCGATGACCTTTCGAAATATTTTTTGTTCGAGGTCGAACAAAATTTATTCATCTAACAAATTGGCCATTCTAGACTTTTGTCCAATCAACCAAAAAATCTTTTGTTTTTCGTTGATCAAACAAACAAAATCTACACTTTTAGAATCATTCTGCACTACATGCATCTGCTCCTGGTCCCCTCCAGAACACATTGTGGACCAAAATTCACAAGAGTCACAAAATCTTTACCTCCCCTGGTGTAGCCTATATCTTATTTCAACAAAGAAGAGTTAGCTTTAGGGTCACTCTCTACAAATACATAATAGAAAAAATAGAAACACAAGCCTAGGAAAATGTGATCTAGGTATCTAAAATGTATTATAATTGGGTCTCCTCTTCCTCCTCATTTTTCATGCCCTCACCATTCACATGTTTTGAAATAAAGGAATAGTCCACACAAATCACTGAAAATTTTACAGACTTTCTACTGACAGGGAGGTTAAAAAAAATCCAATGGCCTACATTGTCTTAAAAACTGTTTCAGGGCGATAGAGCAGGTACCTCCAAGATTTTAGCTAAACCTGAATAATCCCATGGCTGACAATAAAAGCAACATCATTAAAATGAAACAAATATAATTTATTGATGAAGTGTATATTGGATGATATTAAAAATAAAGTGAAACATTTATCAAATAGTTAACTAAAGTAATTTCTACTCATTGAGAGCTAATATCATCCACAGGCATGAGAGGTGTTCCTCAGACCCACCTGCAAGAACATTCTAGTGATCTGCCGACACAGGCTCGGGATACAAAGCAGAGGACGTCAGAGCCACGATGTCAGGCGCAAAGACCCAACCTACAGCTCTGAGTTACAAAAACCCAAACAATAGGCGTTTTGTCCCTGTAATGCCCAGTATGCACAGAGTGGAAATGCAACTTCCAATACTAATCTACAAATGAAATTAAACTTGTTGAAAGACACATGATAAACTGGCACTTTTGTTCCTTGCAGAACAGGAAAAAAAATTTAAACCACTAAATGTTTTAGCAGATTTACCAAATTTCCAATTAACTTGGGCAACATAGCGGCATGAAATCTAACACACGTTTCGAGCGTACGCCTGAACAAATGGTAAAGATTTCAAAGGATATCTGTTGCTGTGTATCACATCACAGTGAACATTTGGAAATGAATTGATGGTGGCCTTTGTTTTAGCTGTTGTGGAACTAAAGGCTGCAGCTAAAAACAATACAGGACTATTTGTTGCAATTTGTTGCGCTACTACTTCTAGCATTCTAAGAATAGGAAGTCATAGGGGAAAGTATCCTGGTTTTCAACATTTCCTTTCTGAATATGTCAAAAAATGTTCCTTACAATTTTTTTTTAAATATTACATATGGAAGTAGATTTAAACAACATTAGATTGCGATTCTTTAGATGGAGATCAAGCATCCCCATCCAAAGTAATAGCAACAGGGATTTACCAACATGTTGGATCCCTGTTCGATCAGCATTTTCTTGGAGCAGTATTGATTGCTTCAGGTTGGAAGCTTTTGATTAATGAAAGATCGATCGCTGTGCGTGTTCATGACGATTGATCATTCAGGAATCAATGAGGAATCAGGAGCCACCACACTGTCCATGATGGAGTATCAACTCACTAAAAGTAATACATTATGGGAGTGTTGGTAATCCTTCATTGCGAGAATAGCTGGGAACTTATTGATGGAAAGTACATGGTTTGTTCTACCAGACAATTGTTTTAGTTCATTAGAGAGTCATAGAGTACCGTACACTTCAAGTCCACATCCAGACACTATTGCTGAAGTAGTAAAATGTGAATTGAATCTGACTAGTTAGGTAAAAGGCCAATTGGACCTGCAGAGGAGCAACCTAGAACCCTACTACAACCAAAGTAGGGTTCCATTGTACTGCATCCATTTGGATTCCAGAAAGTTAAAATAACTGCCAAACTCCACCACAAAATGTCCACCTCTGTTTTAAAAGCAGAAACTTCAAAGCCAGCCTCTAGGGAAGCCAATACAACTACAAGAGGAGCAAGTAAAATATGTTAACGAGGATTGCCAACTGGCTCGGAATGAAGGCTGGCAGGGAAACAAGGCCCCTTGCCAAAGCTCAGGTCACAAAGAGACATTTAGATGAGAGAGATGTAGGAACAACAATGGGACCTGTATACATCATTTTTATCGGGGTAGGCAGGAGTAATCTGAACACAATTAATTATGTGTTTGTTGCACTAACCTGGTGCACAGGAGCAAAATCATAAGCCACCTATTCTGTGCATCTGAACGACCAGGTATTCCTCTGAAAAAAATACCCATTTGACACCAAACCTATTAACCATCTCAAACTTGCTGCTTTCTTTTACCTTAGTCAGAAAGAACCATGTCATTCTTTCTTATCCTATGAAGATTGTGTAATGCAATTGTTTATCTATATGATGCATATACAATGTACACGTGTATTATAACAAAACAATGAATGCCTGAAGCTGGGAATTAAGGGAAATAAGTGGAAAGAATACAGAACAGGGATGTGAAGGGGTACTGTAATGCAAAGGTTGCAGTGTTGACCAGGGTCAACCTAAAGTCAGGCACACATCTCACTCCAAAATTTTGATGGCTATATACTTCAATCTTATTGTGTCGACAGATAAACCAGGTTCCTTTAGACCAGTGGTTCCCAGGAGGCGGGCCCCCCTGGGGGGTTGCGCGAAGGTATTTCAGGGGGGCGCGGGTCCTTATTCTCAACCTGTGTTTGAATAGGGAGAGGGGGGGGGGGGCTTGATAATGTTCCTAAATAAAAAAGGGGGATAACTTTACTAAACTACAGGAATATTTACATGTTCTTGCTGCCAATAAGTCACTTGGCAGGGTTCAGTTCTATGGGTAATACCTGCAAACGATATATCCATATACACTCAAATATATACAAGGTAGTGAGACTCTCAGGAAAGAGGTGCTGATGTCTTGAAAAAAGAGTGGAGAATTATCTCCTGTTCCTAGGCTATGTTGAAGGGGGAGTCCTCCTGCCTTTACCTCTAGCCCATCAAGGACATATTCATGTGGTATAGTTGGTTTCTGCAGTCCCTCAGGCCTAGCTGGAAAGGCCCAATTCCACCAGGACATCCTGGAGAGATATGCAGAGCCATGGCACTCTTTGGCAGGCAGATGGCAAGAGACCTGGAGCTCCTCCTAACAATCAAATTTATAGTGTCTGTTACACTATATCAGCACCTCCTCTGTAACTGGACAGAACTCCACTGTACAAGGGGATTTCCAGAACTTACTAGAACATTCTCTATAGTAATATACAGAGAGACGCGTTAGCTGTCTCATTGCCAAACAAACATTAGAATAAAATGGATTCCATTACACTACAGGGTTAATTAAATGATAATATAAAAAAAGGGTCTTATTCTGGGGCTCATCCGGATGGGGTAGGCACAGTACAAACTTTCTTCCATTACAGCAGTTTGCAGCTACGGTCTCCTCCCTTATCTTGGCAGTCTGACCCAGTAGGTAGGAGGACACCCTGAGCTATATACATCTCCTCTGTTGGTGGAGAGAACTTTATAACACTATTTAGAGAACAACACAGATGCCTAGTGTCCATACCGGCATTCTACCTCTTATCATTTTGGAGGGCCTCAGCATATAGGGGGGTCCCTATTGGACAGACCCGTCCTGACTCCGGTTCAGCATGTTTGAATCTCAGGCACACATATACTGATTCTGTTTATTTGATTTATGGTGAACACTCACCTGCCTGGGTCTATAGGATTACCTAAACCCACAGCAGGGGGTCTGTAGATATACTCTTGTATCAATAATACTTAGATCTTAATAAAGTTTATTTTGCTAATACTATTGGTCGATGTTGAATTGAAATCAAAGCATTCCAACAAAAGACCACCAGAGCGGAACTTCTTTCTTTTTCAATATAAAAAAAAGGAGTAGGATGTATCTGGAATGTTTTACTTAAATGTATGGTGGTCTGGTTAAGAAGGACTGCAAGGTGGTCAGATGGGGTGAGGGTAGGGTCATGTTTATCATTTGCAAGCTTCCCCAGCATCAGTGGCTGGGGGCATAAATTCCTGTTTACTAAAGCAGCAGACACTGGTCATTAATGGTATGGTAAAGAACCATTAAAGATCTGTAAAATGTCTGAGTTTACTGTAAATGTAAATATGTTAGTTTATGTGATTAAAATGTATTAAAGTTATATGTATAATTGCAAACTCATGGAAAGAGCAGTTCACACCTCATATTGTCTGATATGATTGTCATGAGAAATTCTCTAAGGTCTGGGAACCCTGCATTCAACCCACTCCCCTTTGCCACTTGACTATCCCAGCTCTAAGTTGGTCTTGTTCCACTTGTGAACTCACCATTGCCTGTTAACATTTTTACAATATACCTGCATCCATATCCTCCGATATGTCTCCATACAGTACAGGACACCTACCCTTATTTGTCCAAGTTGGTTAAACCTGTTGAAATGTCTTGCAATAAAAAAGTTTAAATGTATGAAGTTGTGTTCGGTGCCATGGCCATTAAACACCACTACAAGCTTTTTGGTTTTATTCATTTGATTAAATAGGTTTAGTGAGGAAAACTGAATTTTTTTTCATTTTTTTGAAGGTTTCATCTCATCTGTACAGGTAACGTGTACATTTTTAGTATTAAGTCACAACCTGAGTAGAACACCCTGTCTCCAGCAATTGATTTGCAGATAAAGACCCTTGTTCTATATGTCCAAGCAGTGTTCTCTATGCAGAGGTCTGATATTTTACTCCCCCCACTATGTATGACCAAAAGCATGGACTGCAGACTACTGCTTCCATACAGAGAGCAAAACATTGGGAGTATCTACCTTTAGGTTTGATGCACCTGAGTCTCCTTAGCTCGTCCCCTGCAATTAGAGCACACAATGCCTAGAGGTGTTCGTATGTGAACTTTATCTCTGCTCATTGCAGTGAGCAAGCAGAGGGGAACCAGAGTGTCTTGTCACCAAGGTCTATGTATTTTACTGAAATATGTCAGTATGGTTATTTTTTAAGGAAAACAGTACAGCAAAATAAAAAAGATTACAATGTTCCTGCCACACATAATCAGTCACACGAGAAATACCTATAGGGATACCTATACCAGGCAGTCAATACAGGCTCTGTGTCCAGCCCTCTGTCAAATGTATGAACCCATTTTGGTCCATGATTCAAAAAGTTTGCCCTGACCTAGAATGTAAATGATTTGCAAATGAAGTTCTATTGAGCCCAAATTTAAAGACCATGCCAAGCAAAAGTGTTATTATGAAGGGGTAAAATCTTGATGATGATAAAAAAAGGCTCTAGGAGGCGCCCATAAAATATCAATTTCTTGACCACTTCTTTAGGATGATAGGGTATGTAGTCTCCTGGCTCTTTCAAATCTGGAAAACCTTGCACAATACAAAGTGAATGCAAAGAGTCACAAAAAAACAACTGACGCTACCCCTACTCAAGCATTTACATTCACCCCCAGTGACAATACCTAATGAAATCTCTCTAGCTTAAGGCCCCATACACCTTACAATCTTTCCATTCAATTTCTGTACAATCAACTTTTGTTCTAATAAAACCATGTAATATGAGGAGCTTTGTAATCCTTCCAATCACTATGTATTTTGTCAGGGAGGACACTATACTACACAGTTGTTGGTAGATCTAATGGAGATTGTATGGATCGATCTTTAAGCCCCCCATACACCTTTAGATTCCTCCATACAATTTCCATCAGATCTACCAACAACTATGTAGTATAGGGGCCTCCCTGATAGAATACATAGTGATTGGAAGGTGTAGAAAGGTCCTCATATTACATGGTTTTGGTAGAAGAAAAGTTGATTGTACAGAAATTGCATGGTAATTGTATGTGGTGTATGGGGGGCTTAAGGTGTATGGGGGGCTTTAGACATAGATGGCAACCTTAAGGGTCCCCATACACCTTTAGATATCTTTTAAGATATCACCTTTAGATCGCCTTTTGTTTTACCAAAACCATGTAATATGAGGCACTTTCTAAAGCTAGCCACACATGGTTAGATTTTAGTGTTCTATTGACGTTTTCCGATTAAAAATTTGATCGATTGAAAGAAAATCGTTTTCTGCCCACATAGTACAATCGACGATTATTGATCGATTTTTGTCAAATCGTCGATTGAATCGTGATCGGACAGGTAAGAAAATTTTGGTCGATTGTACAATCATCGAACCACAAGAGGAATTCAATCGACGATTTTTGATTACAAACGTAAGAGGAATTCAATCGACGACAAAATCTAATCTAACATCGATTGAATGCTAAATTGAACCATGTGTGGCTAGCTTAAACCATCTAGTCTACCTGTGTTCAATCACAGAGGACCCGGCACTACATAGTTGTTGGTAGATCTAAAGGATATCTGACAGAGATCTAAAGGTGTATGGCCAGCTTAAGGGGTTTATTCTTTATTCAGCCTATCAATAGACACCCCTTTTAATATAATATAATAATAATAATAATAATAATATAATATAATCGGAGCCACCAACCTGGTGATATATCGGAGCCACTTGGCCTCAACATTCAGTTCTTAACAGTTTGTTCAGTTTGTTATTTTGAGACATTTTAGGAGAAACTTTTAAGAGCTGGAAGAACTTTCTAATCCCTGAGACGCATTGCTTGTTGTATCCAATTATCTGATGAACAAAATCTTTTTCTAGGACACACATGAGTCTGGCACTTGTCAGGTGATTTTACTCACATTTGTATTCTGGACAACTCAATTTCGGGGAACCTTTTTAGACCACCAGGGTTGCTATTTCTTATGCAAGAATTGTCCAAAAATGGTTTGGCTGACAATCTTTGAAGCATTATCATTAAATGCAATATGCAATACCATGGGGAAGATTTCTTGCTTTCGTTTTTATTGTTATGCATTAGCTATTCATTGCAAAAGCACTGATGAAAGCGGCTCCTATGCATGCTGCAACTTGTAGTCCTCCCAGCTTTCCAGCCACATTTTACCTAAGCATTCCCCTATCTATTGAATATGGAGAAGATTTCCCCAGCACTGCTTACCTTAATGTTGCAGGGATTTTTTCAATGTCGAATAAGTAAGCACAGAGGTGCACAACACATGACCACAGGCAGAGCTCTGTGTAAACTGGGGACTGCACCATTCAGGAGATGGGTCAGCCAAATACTTTGACACCGACATTGCAGCTGTGGTTTTTGAGGAGGATGAAAGTCTTCTTGAAGCAAGCCCTTTAGACATATAAAAAAAAAGTCACTGGTTGAAAAGTTTGGGATCTCCCTTGTCTAGGAGTAAAATTGTGTCACCCAAATGTTGATCGTCTCTGCATATTATTGACTTTTATAACTGAGCCTGCGGCCTGGTGGAAACATGAATGGGCCACACTTTGAACATGCCTGCCTTATGCATTGAACTCATCAGGATCAATATTATATCACAGACCATTCTAATGCTTAAGATGTCTTTGATCAATAAAATCCCAGCAGAGGTCCTGTCCTATACACAGTTTGTCCAAACAAAAATAGATACAGCTTGTGCAGATCTGTACTTAGAACCAAGAGATACATTTATCAATAGAGTATGTTGTATTTTCAGTCATTATCTATCATTTTAAACAATACAATTTAGCACAGCCCTTGGCTCAGAATACAGAATCATTTAGTCTGATGGTTGAAGTCATAGCAGATGAGCACAGTGTACCGATGCCCTTGACACACATTACACCACTAGGTAAAGCCTGCCGCATCAAGATTAACGTGACCATGCAAATGGATTAAAAAAAATAGAAAAGAAGAATAATCGGCATGTAACATAAATTGAAAAGGGGAGCCGGAGTCTGTAACAGTCAGAAACTTGATTTTAAAACAGGAAATGAAGCTATTTTTTTTTACAAATCTTATATCCTGCTTATGGGACCAGAGCGGAAAATACAAAATGCTTTCCTCCCTAGAGCCAATAATCAATAGACTGGACAGCAGGAGAAAATGACACACCGGCCTGATAATCCAGAGAAGCAGGTGTGCCCAGACATGAAGGTAGATGGCACAGATGCAAAGGAAGGACGAGGAAATTATCTTCTGAGACGTGTTTTTTAGATTAATGATAGACACAACCTCCAACCAAGCAGCTGATAATAAATAAAAACATCTATAGGATCTGTTATACAAGCCCCATGATTGGAATATTCAAGAGGATTATAGGTGCTAGAGGGTGGTCACAGATGCAGGTTGAGCCAGACTTAGTTGTTTATATATTATGGAACTTTCTAAAAACTGATTGGCCAGTTAAGCAGGGAACACATGGCTCGATATAGGAGCCTTTCGAGGTTCCCTGCAGCAACATGATGACGTCAGACAATGATCTGGACCATATCTACACGTGTTCCCAGCTTTAGACTAAGCTTGCCCCTGGCTTGCTAGCAGTGAGCCAGAAACAGACTTGCCCAAGAAAACTTCATGCATATCATTTTTGTTGGAGTTCAGTTACATCCAAGCTCCTCTGAAGCTTTCTGCTACATTTATTTTTTAGAAAGCATCCTCAACATGAGTAGAAAAGCAACAGAGGTCCTTGCCCATATATCTAAGGGCTTGTCCCCACTTTAAGGATCTCCTGGGATTATAATTGCGGCATGGCCGGTTGATTGCCCCTGATTGTTCCCATAGACATGAAGGACGCGTTTAGAAAACACATCTCAATTACATTTTTAAATGTGCCCCCATTCATTCTCTATGGGCGTGATCAGGGGTGATCGAGCGTAGTTCCTTTCTGCCCCAATAGCGTCCAGAAAAATGTGTCCAAAAACGCAGCCAAGAAAAAAAAATATCGATAAAATGCGGACATGTAACATATAACATGCCTATCATTCTGCATGTGCCTGTGCTGATAAGAGAGCTCTACTGCAAATGTATTGATAGTGGTAGCTGTGTGGGTAGCTCCGAAAAGGGGAGCTCTCAAATAAAAAAATTAATTAAAAAGGGGGAAAATGTTAGGGACACAAAATGAGCAAATGTGTTCACAGTCTCCACACAGTAGTAGTCAGGTGGATTCTTGGTCACATTTCATAGGCCTATGAGAAATCGGGAGTACCCACATAAAAAAGGCTCAAGTGGAGGCATCTATGTCAGATAGAATATTTTTTATTGGAGATTTTTGTGGCACTTCTGATGTGAATTTTGGTCCAGTATTACCACCCTGAAGAAATGACCAGTGAGTCACGAAATGCCTGTACCTTTGCGTTGATGTATTACCTCCTTTCACCTGTTTCCTCCACAAAAAAGTTATATTATATATCTGACACAGGCAGCTCCACTTGAGCCTTTTTTTATGTGGGTACCCACTACAATCTCTCTATTATAAATGTAAGCTGCCTACACATGCTAGGTAATAGTTGCCTGAGACAATGTTTCATGATCATATCAAATAAACATTTTACATGTGGACAGGTGTTAGGATCGGTTATTTGGAGATCTGGCAGGATAGATATTCATGCCACCCTGATGCTACTTTGTATGGTAGAGGTCGCAGAGGGGTGCCATTCACTCATCCTTCCATAGAACCCTGTGTGTTTAGAGCTCCACCCTTTTATAGTCACTGGGAATGATCATAAATGGTTATCTCAGCATCTTTTATCTGACTTGTGTAAGAGCATTTAGAAGTGGGACATCTCCAGAGACCTCTAATATCACTCTGGGGGGGGGGGGGGGGG